>JAGFZM010000181.1:346370-441989 GCA_017657215.1 Limnothrissa miodon | reverse complement strand
AATCCCCAACCAAAGTAGCTGCTTCCAATTAGGCTTATACATTCAAAACCTACACCACAGGTTTCATGCAATAATTAATGCTGCATGAAGTAGTGTGCCATTTTGGAAACTGGCTAGTATCTAAATGCTTTCTGCTAAAGGGTTCATTATGAATGATGTGGTGTTTTATCTTTAACAGGGCACACTGCAGAATGAGGATGATATTGCCTCGAACAAGACTGCAGGTAGGTGGGAATGTAGTAAAATGATTTCTCATAGTCCTCTCGTCATTCAGATTTTACAATTTAACTTTGGTTTCTTAAATCTGCTCTAAAATGACTTGCTTGTAATTTCCATTCATGTTCACATTACAGGTGCAGTTGCCTCCTGCATTCAATTTGACACAGCACCCACTTCAATTCACTCATTTTTAATGTTTCATGTTCTGATTCCAACCTTCTGTTACAGCATCCTCCAATAAAGCTGATTTCTCTCTCCTCATCTGGGCTCTTTTTATTTTTGTCACATTGGTGAAATGTTGGCATTGGTGAAATGGTAGCAATCCCTGTGGTAGCCACTGCCAGCTGGTACAGGTGTAGCTTCCTGGCTGTTCAGGTTAAATCTCTGCACTGCATCTCTAGCTACAAGACTCTCTCTACAGTTCAGATCTTTCCATAGCAACACTGAATTAATGAATTTACTCCAACTTTTATCTGTAAATTTGGTAATTGGGCCATCAACTTCCACTACATGCATGCAGCACTCCATGACTGAAGCTGATGTATGTACCATGTGTCTGAGGTGGCAAGCTGTCTCATTTTTATGACGTGATAGATGTGTAAACATAACACGAAAAATACAATGACTCTAAATATATGAAATTTAATAGTTATTATTGATTGCAAAGAAACAAGGACATTTATTCAAGCTACAGTACTTGCATTTCTTTATCAAGTTGGGATTACAGTCTTCGCTCTTTTCTCCTTTATTTGATTAGGCTACCTCTGGATGTGGACGATCGGCCGAGACCTTTCTTAAATTTGTATCTAATAGTCATCGCGAAAACTACGCCCATGTATCTGCAATTTTGCAAACAAACACCTGAAAATGACATACATTCAACTTTAGGGACATCAACTTTGCAATGAAAACGTTGTAAACCAAGCTTCTTCACTTCACTCATCACTCTAAACGGTGGGATCGTGCGTCCACTGGTGCAATTCGACAATCCGATTGGTTGATGACGACAATACGTCATTCATATCGGACCCCAAATGTAGTTGCCCTCTCCATTTGCCTAGGAAATTTTGGGTATGAAACTATCGATAAACTTCATAATGTGCAATTACTGCAAGCGGCAACATTTTTTTCCTTCCATGGATACAGACATAGAAGTTAATTACAAAAACGTGGCTCCTCCCTCGTTAGGGATCATTGAAATGCACGAAATCACCCCTTGGCCCACCACCTAGTGGGAGAGCTTTAAAAATGAGGTGGTTGTCCCGAATGAATGGCGTGAGGCTTCTGATTGGCTTGTATGGCTTTCTCCCTGTTCCTACACTGCGACCCATAGGCTTAACACTCCTGTACAGTAGGGGGCGGTATACACATTTAATGTTGTCATCCGCCAATAAAAAAAAGAAATAGAATGGTTCGAGGATTTACGTAAACATTGCCCTTGTTACAGGCAAGCAGGCCAAATATTCTATTGTAGGGCATAACGTTAAATTAAGCGAATTATTAATATAATAAATATAGATTATTTAACTACGATAGTGGTGCAACATGTCGGTTAAACATGCTATTAGCAGAGGTATGGAATTTGGGCGGTCGGCCTTCCAGCTAGGGCTTCTGAAACCAGCTGGGCGACTAGCAGCTAAGTTCCGAGGTGAGCGCCTGCGGGTCGCCCAACCTTCCCGCACCGTCCAGCCTCAGACTTTTCTGCCTGTCCGGTACCGATATTATAGAATGTCTCTGAGTGGTTTAGCAGCACAGCTGCAATCCGGTGGTTTCAGAAGACTAGTTGGAGGCTCACCCAGAAACAGGGTTGTGTTTTTGGCATTTGGTGTCGGTCTTGGGTTGATTGAACAACAGTTTGAGGATGACAGGAAGAGTGCTGCAGCATGTCAACAAATACAGGTGCGTACGTTCTCCTACTATAATCTTATTATAATAGTTTTGGACATTTTTATAGCACTACAAGATAGTAGCCTTTTACATGAACACTGGAGGCATTGCAGCTATAGGTAGGAGCCGTTTGTAACAACGTTAGATATAATGGTGTGCAATTAATTTATTATATTAATTAATATATAATAATTATTATTATATATTATTTATTTATCCTCCACAGTTTTTGCATATTAAAGAGTGTTTTAAGACACAACTACAATTCTAACGCTCCACCTTTCAGACATTTACATATAACGTTAACTATGAGCAAATTGGTGTTGAAATTGTGAGTTTTGTAGAGTGAGATGGAGAGAAAAAAGGGCCTATAGCCTATAAATAGCCTATAAATCTCAAATATAACGTTATGTCTATCTGTATAAATCTCAAATATATGTTCAGTCTATATCTTAAATATGTAACGTTAAATTCAACATTAAGATTTATTTTAAGTCTACATTTGACATTTAGATTTATATTTTACAAATGTTATTTTAAGACAAACTATTTTCAGGGGTAAAAAAATCTGGACAGTTAACTGGTAGCGAATTTCAAAGGTTTCTACTGATGTCTGACTAAAAGGGCACTCCACTGATGCTTTTGATTTTTTGACACTTGTCTGCCCCCAAACCTCTGACATAGCTCTCCAGATGTGTCATATATGTACAGTTTTCCTTGTAAGTATTTATGTTTAGTCCAGTAGTACCTGTTTACCTGATGATGGTAACCCCCTAGTGACGGCAATGTCCACAGATGTTTGCCCTCATAAAGATCCTATAGGACCTTTTTTATTAGGGGTTGTTTGGTTGATTGCATAATGATATATTGTTCTAAAAAGGTGTGTGCGCAGTTTTGTTTGCTGCTGTAACAAACTATATCAAATATTGATTTGACATATCATCCTGTCAGGCATTGTTCAAGAAGAAGAAGTTTGAAACACCACTGAAGTCATTTGCATCTGGGTATAAACTGGAAGACTATGTTCTGGGAAATCAGATTGGCAAAGGATGTAATGCTGCTGTTTATGAGGCTGCATTACCATTCGCTGGCCCCAAACCAAGTGAGAAATGCTCCTTGGTTGAATTGAAGTCTAACTCCAGTGAAGCATCTGCAACTCAGTTCCCCTACCCAACTAGATACCCCCTTGCCATGAAAATGATGTGGAATATGGGGGTAGGCCAAAATTAGTTTTACTAATACTTTGAATGATAAGGTTATATATGATAAACTAATAATAATATAATAAAATATAATCTCTTTTCAAATTTTGCTAAATTCTTAAATTGCAGGCTGGCTCATCCAGTGAAGCCATTCTGAACTCCATGTCACAGGAGCTGGTCCCTGCAACTCCCCGTGCTCTCAAGGCGGAAGAGCTCAGTCTCAATGGGTCAGTATTGTATTGGAAACCTGGAAATTGGCTACAAGACTTTGTGAGTAATTATTAATCAGCTTGTTTGGCTTTCTGTGTAGGCATTTTGGTTGGCTGCCAAGGAGTGTACCTGCACATCCCAATGTGATCAGAGTGTACAGGGCATTTACTGCAGATGTGCCCCAGCTGCCGGGAGCTATGGAGGAGTATCCAGATGTGCTTCCCACCCGACTCAACCCCATGGGCATGGGCAACAACCGCACTTTATTCTTGGTCATGAAAAAGTAAGCAGTCTGAGGCTGTAGATAGATAGCTAGATAGATACTTTATTGATCCCCAAGGGGAAATTCAAGGTCCCAGCAGCTTAAAACACCACACACAACATATACTACAATGTACACAGGATGATAAGAAGCAAATCAACCTTGCATGGTTAAAAGTCTAATGACCAGCAATAAATATGGGCAATAAAAAATGTCAGCATAGCAATATACAGTTCTAGTATAAATATCTGGACAATAAGATAAAAATAAAAATAGCATTATAATATAAAAATTACAGCATCAGTGCAAGGACATTGGTCAAGTACGATGTTAGACCACAGTCCAGTCAAGGGGATGGAGGAGGGGTTGTGCATGTGGGCTAATGTAGCCAGTAAGGTCAGTAAGCAGTGTCAACAGTACACAGTATTGTAGAAAAATGTATTGTAAGTGTATATAGACTATGCAGAGAAGTCCAACTCTCTTTTTCCCTTCAGTGAAGCATTGTAGAGTTGTATGGCCCTGGGTACGAATGACTTCCTAAGTCTGTTCGTTGTGCATGTCATGGAACATAGTCTCCAGCTGATCAAGTTCTTCTGCTGCATGATAGTGCTGTGGAGTGGATGACAGTCATTGTTCAGGATGTTGAGTAGCTTGTTCAGGGTCCTTTTGTCTGATACTGAAGTGATGCACTCCAGTTCAGCTCCCACAACAGATCCAGCTTCCCTTACCAGCCTGTCTAGTCGCCCAGCATCCCTCTTCTTAGTGCTTCCTCCCCAGCATGCCACAGCATAGAAGAGGACACTGGCAACAACAGACTGGTAAAACATCCAGAGGTGGCTGTATACGGTTGTGTATCAGGCTGTAGTAAACACAACAGTGCAAAAGTCAAACTGTCAGAGGTATGAAGTCCAAGTGATCATTTTCTTCAGTGTCCATATGAATGAGCTTACTGACTTGACACCTTCTGACTTTAGTTTACTCAGACCACAGCTAAAACACCACACTGCGTTAAGATTACATTTTGCTATACTAGGCTGGAGCTAAAAGTATAAATAATTGGGTCTGTGTAAACCTAATTGTAGTCCCTTGATCCTCTGCCCTAGTTACCCATGCACCCTGCGGCAGTACCTCGAGGTGTGCACACCAAGCAGAAGGGATGGCCCCCTAATGGCCTTGCAGCTGTTGGAGGGGGTGGATCACCTGTGTAGGCAGGGCATTGCCCACAGAGATCTGAAATCAGACAACATTCTCTTGGAGTTTGACTCAGGTCAGTTTAGTTACTACTCAGAGAGATTGTAAAGATTTTCCATTTCCCTCTAGAGGATATGTGGAGTTGATCTGTCTGATTTGTAAATATAGGTGGCTGCCCTCGTCTGGTGATCACAGACTTTGGCTGCTGCTTGGCAGATAAGAGCAGTGGTCTTCGGCTACTCTATAACAGCCACTGGGTGAGCAGAGGAGGGAATGCTTGCCTGATGGCACCAGAGGTAAGAGAACATCAACATATGTTTGTGAATGTGAGGCATACATTGTAAAGCTTTGGGTGCCCCAGGAATAGGAGTAGAAAAGCACTATATAAAAGCTGTCCATTTACCATTTACCATTATTTGGACATGCATATGCAAACCTTGTTCCAGTAAATATATGCAAGACAGGCTTAGTGTTGGCTAAATCTGAAGACCACAGCGCGGATATCCAACACAAATTAGTACACAATGCTACGTCATTTTTATGTTTCTTTCTGTGTTTATTGAAAAAAAAGTCTCAGTATCACATAACCTACAAAGATATGCCAGGACAGAGAAACGAAATTTAAACATCACTAGCTTAGTACTGAAGCTTACATTTTGAGCCACAAATTAATGACAATATGCTTTTAAGTATTGCCCTTAGTGGAAGAAAGAAGAAACATAGTCTGGCCAAATGCTACCTCTCATCAGTTAGTGTGTTGGATGTGTTGGAAATGTATTGAATATCATCAGGCAATATTGTATAATATTGCATAAATGTAACATGTTGCATATGTTTGTATTGAGAAACGTATGTCTTGTAATGTCTTTTTAGGTGGCCACTGCACTCCCTGGCCCAGGGGTTGTCATTGACTACAGCAAAGCGGATGCATGGGCAGTTGGCACCATTTGCTACGAAATCTTTGGCCAACAGAATCCATTCTATTGTGCACATGGCCTGGAAGGACGCAGCTATGAAGAAACACAGCTTCCTGCACTACGAGCTAACACACCAGCAGACGTGCAGCTTGTGATTCGCCTGCTTTTGCGCAGGAACCCCAAAAAGGCAAGTCACAAGACTAGAGAGATGAGCACTCCACATTTCCACCTTGCTACAAATGTTCTCTTATTTTACTGTTGCCCATTGGTCTGTGTGTTTAGCGTCCAAGTGCCCGGGTGGCAGCCAACATGCTTCACCTGAGCCTGTGGGGCAGACATGCCCTGGCCACCATGGACAGAACCAGCCTGAGCAAGCTAGGCGACTGGCTGCTCTGCCACTCTGCGTGTGTCCTGCTCAAAGGCAGGGGCCCAGGCGGGCAGTCTGTGGAAGCTGAACTCCAGAGGTGCTTCCTCGCCAACATTGACCTGGAGGAACTGTGCAGTGCCATTGGCTTCCTCATGTATGGACGGGAGCTCCACCCTGCTGTCACCCTTTCCTTCAAACAGTAGAAATAAGCACACGTGTTTTGCTTTACATTGCACTTTATAGAGATATCTTGCACTTTCATCTTTGCAAAGCAACAGTAGTAAAGTTTGTGTATTTCCTGAGTAAAAAATTTTTAATGATCCTGAATGGATGTTTTACATTCAGTGGTAACCTGCATTTTCAGTGCTGTTACAACTGGCTACAGTTTTATGAAACATTAAACACCAGAACAATACTAAGTACCTGTCCAGTGAAGACCTTCCTGTGTTGATGGACAAAAGCTAATGTAAATCCTGAAAAAAATAAAGTTGTTCTATGTGTTATGTTTTTTGATTGTGTTGATACTAAAATATCTTTTCAGAGAGACAAAGAGTTGCACCTGATAGTGTGACTCAAGATGATTTTTTTTTTATTATTTCAGTATCCCCGAAATAGGCCTTGCATTGTCAACAAGTTTGCTGCCAGGGTTTTCTGTAACCTACCCACTGGTGCGTCTGTGGGAGGACACAGGCTTTTGTGCTTAGTATGTGTCTCAAAAATGGTTATGGATGGAGTAAATGAGGATGAGGAGGATGCAAGGTAGTGGAATAGGGTGAGGAGGCAGAGGAACACGAGGTCACCATACTGTTCCGAATACAATTTGGTCTACAATTACATAATAGACCAATAAAAATATATATAGACCATATTGTAAACCATGGCCTCACATAGCAGAGGTAGGTTGCTGAGTGCAGCCTTCAGTCTTGCTCTATAGTCTTCTCCATCATCCAAACCTTTCGCAATATAACAATGTGTGCTGTCATATCTGAGAACGGTGTGGCCCTACAACACTCAAATACAAAAGATTCTCATTGTAGTTGACTGTATACTGATCTGATCCAAGACAATGAGAGAGGTTTCAAAGGATAAATTGTGTGTGAATTTCACATTGTCCCGCTCATCAGGGCCATATAATTATTCTTGTTTTTTGTTTTGTTTTGTTTTTTTTTTGTTTGTATTTGGATTCTCCAACTAGGGTACATTTTGATGTATTTTTTCAAGTATGTTTTAAATTCAATTATTGGTGATCTTCATATTCCTATTCTGCTTAGATACCTGCCATGATGGTTCTATAACTTTTTCATTGTACTGTTCTGCCCCAACGCCTTGCCAGGGTCAACAGCGAGATAAATCCTCTTCAATAACCGCACAGATTTTTGTTCAATGTTTTATGGCTCATTGAAGTAGGGTAAAACTAGAAATAAAGTAGAGAAATAAAGTACAACCCATTCAGACTGTAAATTCTATCAAGTAGGCCTACTAGCAAAGCTAAGTTGCAAAGATAAGTTACAACTAAAACATGAATACACATTTCTTTTATAAATGAAAACCTACCGAAGATGCCTTCACAGGTAATCTTGAGGGTTGAAAGAATGTAATACATATAATTCTTACATATAATTTGATGAGACGAGAGCACTATGCTCTGATTTCTCCCTTACAACAATGTTGAATGCTTATGACCTCATCATAGGATTCCATTAACACGAAACACTACCAACATTCACCAGTAGATGGGAGCAGAGAACTAAAAATGACAGCATATAAACCGTATTTTCAATCACACTGGTAACATGAGCACTGAATACAAACAGAACATTCATGATTAACATTAAATTTGTGCCATTTTTTCCAGACTGGGCAAAACAAATGGTCATTTCCATCACCTAGCAAAAAATGTGTTTTAAAGCAAAAAGATTTTGTACTATAAGCATATTTCTCCAAGATCACACTGGCATCTGTCCAAATCTAACATTAATGTATTTCCCAAAAATGTGAATATTAGGATTTTACAACATTAACTATAAAAAATGCTTAATATTAGGTTACTGAAACATTTAATTTAACATTATACATTTTCAAATCAGATATTTTTTAACCCATATTCTTATACCCCACCTTCAGCTACACATATTTCAGCACAACAACAATCATTGCCTTAACTACATTTTTTAAATGTGTTTTAGATAAAAACATGTGGTTGTGGAAAAGACATTACAGATATAAAATAGGTGGTCGTGAGGCAGAGTTCCAATAGGGTAAGATACCATGGTCTCCATCTAGTTTCAGTTCGCCCCGTTTGGAACTCTGCCTCACAACCACTTATTTTACAGTTTTTCTCCAAAGGTTTGGCTAATTTCTTGAAACCGAGATGACATTCTCAAAATAACATGGACAAATCTCCAAACCACCTTGCAATTGTTCACAACAGAATGTAATTTCTCATTGGTTTTATCAAATTGCAAATGCCTTAGTACATGTCTCAAGTGACTCAGTGCTTTTTTGCAAATAATTATGTACAGGTAGCTTACAGTTAGCACAATGAGCCCACATTTAGCACATTTCCCAAATAAATAGATCTTGCTGATCTAAAATGATTAGTTGATTTTCAGTGTAATGGTTGTTCTCTCCAAAACATATCAGCATGATTTCATTGTGTAAGTCATCATATGCACAATAGTCTGTTCAATTGTCAAAATTAGTCAAGAATATAATGTCATTAACCTCATATACTGTATTCATTTCTTGGAGCATTTGAAAAAATTGTGACAGTAATTGACAATAAGATGAATTGTCCTTTTAGGAAATGAGGAGGTTTCCAGATCTCAGATGACCAAAAATTTGTTTAGTTACTTGACAATAGCTGTTTATGATTGTGAATGCTGCCAAACATGTATATATAGAGATGTCCAAGGCCAGTACCATTTGCAGTTTGAAAAAAAAAAGAACCTAACCAAGTAAATGAACAAGGGCAACTTCCTGCTCGAGGAGGATGAGAAGAAATAGAGATATTTGAGGATGCAAGGTGGTGGAATAGAGAGAAGAGGCAGAGGAACACAGGAACAGCATACTGTCCCGTACAAAATTCAGGCTATAATTATTGACCATGTTGTAAACCATCGCCTCACTAGCAGTGCAGCCTTCTGCCTGTCTCTATAGAATTCTCCATCATCCAAACCTTACGCAATATACTGTAACAATGTGTGCTGTCATACCAAAAATCGTCATTTTGCACAGTCTATGTGGTCCAGGGAAACGAGAGAGGTCTCGAAGGGCCTGTCCTACCACTCTATGTAATCGTGTGGTACAATGTGAATCTCAAACACTCACCATAATTATTCTTGTGTTTTTGTTTGTGTTTATATTTGTGCATGCACAGAATACTGCATTAGTCTATGGAAGTTACTTTATGTTTTTCCAGTTGCAGTTCCAGTTATACCTTTATGATAGTGACAAAACAGAAGCATTTTGATTTGCACTGCTTACACAATGCTAAAGGGACAATGCATTTTGGGGGGCACTGACTATTTGCATGAGAAAGATATTTAGTTTTGACACATGGACAAACTCTTTTGGGAGAGATATTTGCTTTTGCAGGGGATCCATGGTGTTGTGCTAAACCATCCAGGTTATTTTGACGAAAGTGCTAATGCACATGTGCCAAAGCAATTGAGAAGGATCTTTGCGATTTTGACTGTAGTGACCTTTTATATGGGAAAGGAATCTGATTTTGAGGCATGTTTGAACAGTTTTGGGAAAGATATTAAATTTTGCTAGTGAGCTATAATGTTGTAATGAACTGTAAGACTGTTTGGCCAAATTACCTTAGGGTGACATCAGGTAATTTAAGCCATCAGCTAAAATGAGTCATTGAAGCTTTAAACATCCTATCTCTTTAAAATTCAGCAGCCAATGGCTGCAAATTACTTCGATGGAATGTTACAACTGTACTTAATGGAAAACAATACATTTCATCGGTGTATGGTTGATATGGTGGGTGGGGCAATGCCATACTTCAAGACTGTTGAAGAAAACTGCGGTAAGTGGACTGGAAGACCATTCTTTCTTAAAACTTATAACAGGGCTGCCAACTCACACGCATTGAGCGTGAGACACACGCTTTTGACTGTCTTCACACACGCACACGCCATACTTCCGATGTCACACGGCAAATTTTTTTTTATCTATCTGATGTATGCATCAGCTGAAACACTTCCTGCGACTGATCGATTATTCTTACAGCATGCAGAGTGCTCCCCTGATGTAGGTGGCGCACCACTCGGGAGCTGAAGCTGATATCAGAGAATTAGATGCTCCACACCCCCAACAAAATCTCACTCCAATTTTTTTTTTTTAAAGTTGGCAGCCCTGCTTATAAGGTTGATAAATTGTAAAAAAAAAAAAAAAAAAAAAAAATCAGATAAAATACAGAATGTGTGCTTAGCTAAACTAATTTTCATAAAATAGCATTTTTTAGTGGTGGCTCAATTTACCTTAATACACTGAGATAAATTATACATATACATAATACATATACAATATTACATGCCTGTACACCTGTATGTTTCTGTTCTAGTCATCCCTCCTGAATATCCTTTTTATTAAAGGGATAGTTTGGTTTTTAACACATTGAGCCCCTTTCACAGGTAGTCTAAAATGTAATAAAGTGGTTGACATCAAAATTTTGACTTGTCTCGGCTATTTGGGAAATGTAGAATCGCCTTTGCCTGCCTTCAAAATGGCTAGCAATGGGCATGTGTTGTTTCTATCCTTAAAACACTGGTTTTTAAAAAGTGCTACTCACCAAGTGGTTAGTGGTGCTCAGTGATGTTCCAAAACATGTATCATAGCGAAATAAAAGCTTCAGTCATGTTTTATTTGGCACTTTGTTTATATGAAGGAGCAAGTAGATCCCTATGGGACTTACAAAATGGCAAATAAAACATGACAGAAACTGTATTTTGCTACGATACCTGGGTTGGAACATCAGCAAAGGCCACTAATCACTCCATGAGTAGCACTTTTTTAAAACCAGTGTTTAAAGTATAGAAACAACAAATGCCCATTGCTAGCCATTTTAAAGGCAGGCAAAGGCGATTCTATATTTCCCAAATAGCCGAGACGGGAGCAATCATCAAGATTTTGGTGTCAACCACTTTATTTCATTTTAGACAACCTGTGAAAGGGGCTCAATGTGTTCAAAACCGAACTATCCCTTTAATAAATTAATGTGCCCGCATGCGCGTGCACTCACACACACACACACACGCACACACACATACACACTTGACATCAAAATTAGCTAACTGTAGCTAACATGTATGTAAACAACATAAATCTCTCATCTATGTCCAGATTATGCCAAACAAGAAAGAGCAGTGAGGAGACGAGAGGGGAATGGAGGAGAGACAGAAGGAGAGGGGGAGAACAGAGGAGGAGCAGAATGCAGAAGAGACAAGGAAAAGCGAAAACCAGAGAGAGGAGAGGTGAGGAGAAGAAAGGAAGCGAGAGGAGAGAAGGAAAAAAACAGAGAGGAGGACAAGCAGAGAAAAGACAAGAGAGAGGGAAGAAGAGGGGAAGTCGCAAGTACTACACTGCCAGCTCCACTCAGCAGACCCCAAACACCACCAGCTCTCACCCATCACCTGTCCCTGATCCCCAGGGCACCTCCATTACTTCTGTTGCAAGATGATAAGGTGGTGTATGAAGAGGTGATTGGCATGAGTGTTGCAGAGGAAGATACAGCTATGTTCAACCTGTTCATACCACAGGAGGAACAGCCTTCAACCTCCACTGTATGTGATAAATCATAATATTCAATACCACTTTTCAGTCTGCAATTTGTAATTGGCCTGTAAAACTGCTGGTTTCTTGTTATAACTTGCCATGTTTTCCTTTTGTCCATGACAGTGTGTCACATTCAGTGATCTTTGTTCACTACCAAAGAGAAAGAGAGCAACAAGAAAGAGAGCCAAGCCTCCATCATTTGTGCTGACAAGCCATGGAGCACATGGACTTCATTTCCCAAAAAAGCAAGAAGGAAAAGATGAAGCCCAGGAAAATGAGTAAAGTAAAGAAGGATTAAAATAACATGCCCTGCAAAGCTTGTCATGTTCTTTATTGCAGCCCAAGTGACCCAAAGGTATTGGTGGTGACACTGCTATACTGTCTACTATTCAGTATGTGCTGATTAAATTATTCAGAATTATTTATTTGTCTGTCTGTCTGTCTGTTTGTCCAAGGCCACTGAGGAGTGGGTGAGCGGTAAGAAGTGTGGAATCTGAGAGCTGCGGAGAAGACAATGGCATCTACGATGATGAGGGTTTCTTTTGTCAGAATTGCCTATAAAAACAAACAAACAAACAAACACACACACACACGTGTGCCGCAATGAGATGTTTCGCTTATGTTTTGTAATGTCATGAATTGATTGTAATGCCATGTTATGTTATTGTGTTATAAAATACTAATATGTTTTTATGGTAAATTAATGATGTTTTTGCTTTGCATTTTTGGTGGCTCATTTAAGCTGATTAGTGACTCATTTTAGCTGACGGGGTGGTTCATTTTACCTGAATACTGATTATCAAAAAACTGCTGATGGTTTATAAGCCTAAATGATACAATAATTCAACCCTAAAATATTAAAGATGGTCTTTATCAACTAAAATAAATATAAACCAGTGTCATATATTCTTTTATATTATTTTTTAAAGAAATTAACCAAAATGTGTCTCACCTACCTGACGTCACCCTATAGTTGTCAAGAATGTCATCTCGGTTTCAAGAAATGAGCCAAACCATATCCCAAGTGACACCATCTTCAGATGTAAAAAAAATTATATCCCAAGTGACAACATCTTCAGATGTAAAGCGGACCAATCACAACTCTCGAGGTCTCTGCGTGTCTGTCTGGTTCGCTTTGACGCGTGGTTAGAATTTTTGAGGCGCGCCGAAACAGAGCTAAACATAGACAAATATGGCAAGCCAACAGTGCCACCATTTTGATATATTCTTGCAGGCACTGCCATAAAAAAATGCGCATGGTGATGGCCAAGACGCCTTTTGACGTTTTTTTAAGTGCATCTTGTTCATCACCACGCGTGTTTTTTACGGGTGTCCTGGGCATCACCACACACGTTTTGTATGGCGCTTTTCATTATGATAATAATGTCCATCCCTCTTTTCTGGCAGCAAATTGATTTGAAGTCTTTGCACCCAATCGCTGATCAACAGAGGCACAGACCACCTTTGTGACAAAGATTGCTGAGAAGTGCAGGTTTGAATCCTGCGAGGTATAGCATTTTTCTCTCGCTGCCATACACAACATTGCTATTGTCTTTGTGTCTTTGTTTAGAAAGAGACCTATTGACTTCTGAGATATGTCCATATTTAGATGACTGTATAAAAAAGTCAGTTAAAAAAATCTGACATCGCTTCATCTAGACAGCAACTCTTTTTCCTACATGTGGATAGATAGGCTACATATTTTATTGATACCAAGTGAAATTAAAGACAGTAGCCTACAAGCCTACAGATAGGCTGGCACCTATGGAAAAGGTCAAATGTGGAAATAAGATGTAATGTAAATGTAAAATGTAAAAACTATACAGATGAGGCATTGAAATTGGATACAAGCTAATATAAAAAGAGTATATACTGTATAAGAGGTTATAAAAACATTGTCCTATTATTTACCCTATTACCATTCCTGCCAACCTCACAGACAGGAAGCCTATGGCAGCAGAGGGACCGCAAGTAGGCCTATACAAAGGATAGCATATAGGCCTATATTTAATTTTTTTTTTTTTTTTTTTTTTTTTACATGTAATTTACTCATCAATCTTATCTTGTTACTGTAAACACATATCCGCCAGGACTTTGTATATCAATGGAACAACCATGGGCTAAGGACAGAAGGTCACATGAGCCCACTGCAGATGTTTGTTCAGGGGTGCCTCCAGCAGCAGGGAAGAAGTTCATCTGCCATGCAGGACATTTTTGGAGTAACTGCATCAAGTGATGTAGAACCTCCATAAGCTCCTGGCCCTCCTCCTCCTCAAGCTGCTGATGCGGGTGCTCTAACTGCTCCTGCAGCTGCTGCTGGTGCCCCTAGTGCCCCTGCAGCCCAGGATGAAGCTGCTTTGTTAGTAGACTGGCCAGAAAGGGTAACTGTGCCTCCTGTGCCAACTGTGCCTGGCTTCAGTGTTTCTACATAAAAATACACTTTTCACAACCCCGTGAAATATTCTACCAACACAGAGGAAGGTTTTAATTGTACCATTAATCAATATTTCTGTGTAGTTATTGCTATGATAACTCTTTTCTTATGAAGTAATGAAAAAAAAAGACATGCCTACGAAGCTACAGTCGGGATTCAAACTTGAGATTCTGGTGGATTTTAACATAAATAGTTTAACAAACAGATTTATCCACAGTTAAAGTCACAGATATAAAAATACAAAGTACTGCAGATGAAAGGGGACTAATGTGTTCTGGATCACAGACTACCTCACTGAATGGCCTCAGTTTGTTAGACTGGGAGACCTCACATCTGAGTTGGTGGTCGGCAGCACAGGAGTGCCACAGGGAACTGTTCTCTCTCCCCCTAGTACAACTCATATACTGCTCATCCTATACACCACTGACTTCAAGTACAACTCCAAGTCATGCCAAATTGTGTGTGCCTTGATGTGTGTGCTATTAGACACTTTATTTTCATTATGGATAATAGTCATGGGTCATGCTCACAAGCTGCGGCTCTGAGAGCCAATGCTTTGTAGTGAATCAGATGATCCGGCTCAAAGTGAGTGAGAGCGAGCTCCCATTGTTTCCCTTTTCACTGCTTACCTACTGTATGTGGTCAGCCAATCAGATATGATATGACACTTTAGGTCATACACCATTAGGTGTGCTGACTGTAGACGGTCAGGAGAGTGTGTGAGTGCTGCGTATTGAAACTATGAAAGAGCCAAAAAAAAAAGGCTAAGCAACATCTGGCTGCAGTTAGGAATGCCAACCTTTCCCGAGGACATTAATACTTAATAAATTAATACTAATATTGTTTGCATGAGTTTGATTCTGTTTGTTGGATTTATTTATTTTTTGTTGTTTTTTTGTTCATTTGTGCAATAAAAATGTTTACTTAAAATTTTAAACAAATAGTTTTGTAATAGAATAAATGCACAAAATTAGGCAATCATAATCAATTATATCTCATTAAAAAACACTGGACATGAAAGGGTTTTCATTACAAACCAATTTTTTTACAAAGTTATGGTAAAATAAAAGAATAAATTAAGAGCCGCTCAGGAATTTCCACTCTTCGTTGGCAGATGAGCCAAAAGAGCAGAACTTCCCATACACTAACTAATAAATCTCAATTCTACCAAAACCCCAACCAAAGCAAAAAAATTGCCGATATATGTAGCAAAAATGTCTACATAGCCTAATGGAAAGGGTGTTTAAATAACATCAAAACAATGATCCAAATGAGAGCAAAAATTGACAGCAGGCTCCACATTTCAGTGATTTTCTTTACTATCACAAGGATGCATAGGTCTCTTTCTAAACAAAGACACAAAGACAATAGCAATGTTATGTATGGCAGAGAGAGAGAAAAAAATTGCTATACCTCACAGGATTCAAACCTGCACTTCTCTGACTTAGCATAGGCAAAGGACTTAACCAGTAAACCATGCAACTGCAGCAGACTAACATTAATAAAACAATAGTAGGCCTACCACAATACGAAAAGTAAAACATAAAAGGTTTTCACTGAAATAACATTTAAGTTTACTAATGGATTATTCCGCCCCACACCCCCCTTCCAAAAAAGATCAGCCTATGTGAAACTAAAATGCAGTTAACTTGGAGCAAAGGTGGTCACAAAGGTGGTCTGTGCTGGACTGTTTTGGTCTGCCTGTGTTGATCAGCGATTGGGTGCAAAGACTTCAAATTAATTTGCTGCCAGAAAAGAGGGATGGACATTATTATCATAATGAAAAGCGCCGTAAAAACGTGCGTGGTGATGACCAAGATGCGCGTAAAAAAACCTGCGTGGTGATGACCAAGACGCACGTAAAAAATGTGCGTTGTGGTAAGACATCACTACGCACGTTTTTTACACGCGTCTTGGCCATCACCACACGCCTTTTTTTTTAACCCCACTCCCTGTTATTGCAGCGAAAAAACGGCGAAATAACAGACGAAATTCCGTTTTTTTACGGCGAATTTGTATTGAAAAGTGCAAGTATACATCAAAATTGTGCCACTGTCGGCTTGCCATAGGAACGCCCATTTTACTCGACTATCTTAACTTTATGACAATCATAAACCCAGGTTGTAAGTTTGATATAGACTACGCGCAGACTGTAACATTTTTACCAAATCACTAAATCTAGAGTTTGTTGCAACGACGCTGACTAAGCATGTTATTTATCATACGGTCTAGGAAATTATGGCAAAATTTAGATCCGAGGTTTTGCAGCAGAAAAGCCTACGTATCTCGTGGATTACTACTGACCACATCACATGTGAGTCAAAGTGACAGAGGGAAAGTACAAAAAACCTTTTCCAGAAGTAAAAGTTACAACGTGCCACCAAGCGCAGAATTTGTTGCAAGAGTTTCAGGAATTGCCACCATGGGTAAACTGCCGTACCGGGAGACTGCAGAAGGATTAGACGCAGCGTTTGTCGGAGTTCCCATTGACACGGGAACCTCAAACCGACCTGGAGCAAGGTGCAAAGTTTACGAGAAGCAATAAAACATGCTGTTATACTTTGGGTTAGCAGTAGGCTACAACATACGGATCTGCTACAAATGCTTACCAACAACTTTCTGTGTATAAATGATCTAAAGTAGGCCTACTTGGCTAGAGCAATGCAACAGAGAACAGAGAAGTGCATGTTTCCTTAGGCTTCAACCAACTTTGGTGCCATTTCTTATGTAAACTGATATTTGACCACACACCTGATATTTTTTTCCCTTATAGATTTGGTCCACGCCAGATCAGAGCCGAGTCTGCCATGCTCAGGGCGTACAGCAGTGGCACCAGGGCAGCACCTTATGAATCACTGGTAGTTGCTGATATCGGTGATGTCAATGTTAATGTGTATGACTTGAAGGACACCTGCAAAAGAATCCGAGAAGCTTTCCACAAAATCTTGGCTACTGGTTGCATCCCTTTGACCATGGGTGAGACGTGAGAGTCAACACACTTTGAATGTCAGGAACGTATAGAAATTAAAATGCGGTTTGTGTTTGTGATTTAATCATTAAACTAGGCTTGTTTAAAAAGCACAAAGGTCTATTTAAAGCACTCTCACCTTAAATGTTCTCTCAAAAATTTTCAACTGTTCAGACCTCTATTAATGAATTGAATCATTGAAACAGTTGTAGATTGTCAGAAGTGCTCCAGTAAGTATGTCAAATCCTTCTTTGTAGGTGGGGATCACACCATAGCATATCCAATTCTTCAAGCAGTGGCTGCTAAGTAAGTATGAAGTATGCTGTTATTTCCCTATGATCAGCATTGCACAAGTTTTTTTTTTTGTTTGTTTGTTTTTTTTAAATAATCCAGAAAGTAACTTCTCGTGTTAATGACCAGTGCATCACCATCAGCAGTACAAAACACCAACCTAAGTGTAAAGTGTGTGAAACAGTCATGCTGACATAAGCTGTTAGATTTAGTAGGGAAGTTTGATGGGTTGTCATCTTGAGCTTTCTCCCCTAACAACTCAAAACCCTAAAAACAAGACATGGACCAGTTGGGCTGATCCATGTAGATGCCCATGCCGACACGAGTGATGTTGTCCTGGGTGAGAAGATTGGTCATGGGACCCCTTTTCGACGCTGTGTGGAAGAGGGGCTTCTAGACTGCAAGAGGGTGGTCCAAATAGGTCTGCGTGGAACGGGCTACTCTCCAGACGCCTATGAGTGGAGTCGTGCCCAGGTAACCACTCCTCAGTGGACCTGCCTAATCATGTGGAATATCGCTGCTTATAAAATTCATGTTTTCAGATGTATTTTAAATCCTCCATTGTGTTTGTTTATGTGGGCCATTTGGTAGGGTTTTCGTGTTGTCCAAGTGGAGGAGTGCTGGCACAAGTCACTAGTCCCCCTCATGGCAGAAGTGTGCGCTCAAATAGGAAAGAAGCCGGTGTACCTCAGCTTTGACATCGATGCTCTTGACCCAGCCTATGCTCCCGGCACAGGAACCCCAGAGATCGCCGGCCTTACACCTATCCAGGTTGACACCTACATTCTATTTATTATAGGAAAACTTAGATTTAGATATGTGCAACTATGAAAAATCCTCTGTTCTTGCATTCAGGGTCTGGAAATAATCCGTGGTTGTCGTGGGTTGAACCTTGTTGGCTGTGATTTGGTTGAGGTTTCTCCACCTTACGATACCACAGGTACAAAGGAGTCAGTAAGGTTCTACCCATCCTTCATGGTTATGAAATTGTCACCTCTGAGATGATGACTCCTTTTTTCTCTCCATAGGTAACACAGCACTGACGGCTGCTAATCTCCTCTTTGAAATGATGTGTGTTCTGCCCAATATGAAGTATTATTGACCGATTGTCAATATTTCATTGGGATGAAAATGGGATATAAATGTATGAACTGGGGTTGAAATGTGAATGTGATTGAGATAAAGAGATAATGTGAAAGAACTATGTATATTTTTGGATAAATTACATTTCATTCTCAACACTGAATTCTACATTCATATACAAAATTAAAATACATAAAAAAACATGACATGACACTTCATCATATCTTGATGAAGATTTTATGTCCCACAAAACTAGACACAAAATGTATCTCCTTTTAAAGAAACTGTAGAAAGCATCCTAAGAACAGGCGCAGATCAGGACAATAACAGACAGTATCGATACATTGAACAGCACGGTTGACATCTATGCCGTATTGTGCTGTATTGTGCCTGAACTCAATCCTATTTTAGAGAAATTCTTACAAACCACTTTGAGCTGTGGTGACGAATTCAGAGAGCTGACCAGTAATACGTATTTATTTGTCGTGTGAAGAAGGTATAGTGTATAGCTTTTATGTAGCATTAGGTTCAAAGAAAGGTTCAAAATAAAAACATTTTATCCCAACATATTAACCTTGCAACCTTGTAACTTTCCTAAAAAATATGAGAAATTCAAAGTAACTCTCGAAAACATAAATATCAACACAAATAGCAACCTTAAAACTGAACTTGAAGTTCTTGTAGATTACGTGTACACAGTACAAGCCCCTAAGACCTACACACAAATGTTAATGATCTCTGACCCCAATAATTATCTATGAAATGAGAAGTATAAATATGTGTTTGGATAAGATCTGTAAGATCTAGCTCTACTGTACAAGTATCCACAGTGATGAAACAGATCGATATAAACAGAGCAGCAAGTACGTCACAGCATGCAAGGGTAAGATAAACTGACTTATTCCACCTGTATACGTTGCATTAAGATCTACCAAACCATGGCCACAGCCTGTTATAGAACAAATTGCAATCCTCAGTGAAACTAGTTAGTGTATTCAGTCACCAACTTAGGCCAGGAAGAAACTGTGCATCTTCTTTTAGTCAAATAGGTTCTTGGTTTCACTCCATTTTTCAGGCTGACACTAATGGTGTGATCACATGGTGCTTTTGAACGCTCACACTGCTAGTCAACAGAGAAAAAAAATTCTAGTCTGCCAGTAATTCCACCACATTGGAACAGAGCTGGAACAATGCTGTGTGCTAATAAGATACTGTGAGCTATCTCAAACTACAACACAACTAAACTAGTAGTTTTTTCTTTAAGTAAGTTTGTCAGATCCAAATGATCTGAAATAAAAGTGGGTTTTAAAATTGCACAGTTTCTGGTTAGCATAAGGCAGTGAGTCACAAACACAGAACCGTTCTGGTTCATGCACACATACATCCCACACTGTCTGACAAACCCTCATGCCGTTTTTCACACAGGCTTCTACAGCCACAGCTACCTACTAGCTTTTACTTATTGACAGTGATCTTGTCCAAGCCCGGCCAGGCAGAGATGTAATATCGCGGCAGTGTTCCCTCGATGAGCCTCTCCATCCACAGACCCAGCCGGTCCAACTTGTGGTGGATCTGCAGCGTTGCCGAGCGGGAGCGCGCCGCAGCTTTCCGGGACTGGTGCTGGTGCTCATCTCGTGAGCTCGGCCTTGAATGAGTCCCAGAGGTGGCCCCCTCCTCCTCAGCTTTGTCAGGGTCTTCCCCTGTGTAGACAGGCTTGAAGAGACACAGATATCTCTTGTGGCCGTTAAGGGCCAACACATAACCTGTGTAGTCTACCTTGCGGTTGCCACTCTCGTCTTCATCCGCATCAATCTGCATGGTGTCCTGGGAAAACTCCAACAGGGTGTCCATCCACTCGCTGTGTTTGTCCACATTTAGGAAGGAGAAATGGAGTGTCAGGCTTCTGGTGAATGGACAATTAAATAAGAGAGAACACAGTAAGTGTAGGTGCAGATTTATAAACATCTGTAACTGATGTGAGACTATTTACTTAATCAAAGAATTCAAATTAAAAAATGAGCTTGCAAATTAAATATTCTTTCCATCCATAACAAATCAGTTTAATTCTGTGTAGTCACAGTTCAAGACTGTTGCGCTCTGACCCACAACGTCAGTCACACAGCATACTGCTTCAGCAGAATGATGCTATGCAAACGTTCAAATAATTAAGCAATATAAAACTAAATAATTAAGATTACTAAATTCAATAGGAATCACACACAAATACATTATTAATCACTTACTTACATTAACAGTATCTTAACAAGCTATGATCAAGAAAGCTGTAAGAAGGCTCACCCTGTAAATGCATACACTTCTTTCGCAAACTTGCTCAGTAGGATGTTTTTAGTGGCATCTGTTAACACCAGTACTACATTGGTATGCCCTGGCCTTAGTTTCACCAGGTTGCTCATGTATGTGATGTCGGTCAGCTCAGTCACTTCCACAAAGTTTTTCTTTGGTGGGCGACTGGGGTAGAAATGCAACAAGTAGAAATGTAGAACTTAAACAACTTAATTGTTATTACACATAACTAACTGACTAAATGCTAAATAACACAACTGTATAATCTTTTTAACAGAAGGCAATTGTTTTCCAATTTAAATAACACTACCTGGAGGTACTGGAATTGTTAGGCGATCCATTTTCTGTCCTTGAGCCTTCTTTTGATTTTGTTTTTGCTGGTATCTCTTCACTTGAATCACTATTCAAACAGAGTAATAGGTTTTTGCTGGCTTCAACAACTTAAATTTTGCAAGAGGGGGCCACTAACGGGTTTTTGCAGTATAGAGCAACGTTCTGTAAAAAAGAGGTCTATGCCAGAACCCAAGAATTTCACAGAATATTTAAAAGCCTTGTTTTCTAAGCTGTGGATGTAGATTTTGACCTACATGTAGTATAATAATCCCCAACCCTCTTGCCTATTTAAAGAACATTTTGTGATAGAAAGGCTCTCCACTCCGGAGAAAGTCAACTTTAATTCAGGTGTGATTCAGGTGAGCTTATTTTGACCTGTATTTTGGGGATTCTCCACTGACTGGTAGCAGCTCAGTTGGGTTTAACTCAACTGTACGTCTGAGACCAAACCGAACAGAATCAAACCCATCTGAACTGAACTGAGCTGGAAGCAGTCAGAGAGAACTATTATTAGTGTGCGGTACTTTCTACCACAGCCAAGTGCATCATGCTTATTCATACAGTCTGGAACCACTTGGCACCCATACTCGTGCATCATCATGATATCTTGGACATGCATTTTAATTTAAACTGTGATCAAAGACATTTACAGAGGATGGAACCTCTCATCATGTGGTTAACAAGACCTCGGTTCTATGCCTAGTTAAAGTATACTGATTATTCCTGCAACAAGGTCAAAATGCAATGCAATCAATACAAAGCAAAAACATTTGTACAGTGCCACAAGGTTAGTCATTCAAGTCTTTCAAATGTTGTACCTGAAGGCCTGGATGACCACAGTCCCAAACAAGATGAATAACGCAGAGAATATGAGCGACAGTAGAGGCATCATCTCACGCCTGCATCAATAACAAATATGATTAGAGTCTACACACTCCATTATCTTTGGTACTACAATGCCAAAATGATTTTGCACAAATTTGCCCTGATTTCCTTAGGAATTACCAATAAAGTGTATAGCTACTATCAGTATTAACATGATAATAATATATTCATAGCTATTATTATTATGAAGTGCGAATTTTGTAGATGCTTGGTAAAGCAGAGCATCTGATACTACACATGAGAACTGGGAGATAGTTCAAAGTAAAGAAAAAAAAAAAAAGGTACTACTTCAACTCACCAGTTATTATGAAGAAGATCATCAATAATTTCTGTCAAGTAATCATATGCTGTAAATACCCACCGAATTAGAAACATCTGGGAAAAAAACAGCACAGAAGCAAGAACTGAAAACAGGGAATGGCATGCTGTCTTTGTTACTGTTCGACTTATCACTGTACACCATAAAACTACAAAGCTTAAATATGTAATGACTCCTAACTCATCAGAGACTAAAATGTAGGCCAGTGCTAATTGTTCATTTAGCCCAGGAATGTTCCATTTCAGGAGGTCTCTGAGCGACTGCAAAGGGAAGCCAGTGGGGGAGGGAGGGCCAGACTCACAGATGCAAACTCATTGTTGAGCTCAGGCAGGATGGCGTCATGGTTGAGGATGGAAGGATCCTTCTGCAGGAGCTGCAGCTCCTCCAGGAGCCGGTGCTTGTCCTCCTCACTGCCGTTCCAGCCACTCAGTACAGGCTTGTACAGGACTTTGCCTGCTCCATTCCGCCGCTCTAGGATCACCACCTTAACACACACATGGACACACACATTAGCCGCTCTAGGATCACCACCTTAACACACAGATGGACACATACATTAGCCGCTCTAGGATCATCACCTTAACACACAAATGGACACACACATTAGGCGCTCTAGGATCACCTTAACACACAAATGGACACACACATTAGCAATTACACCACATGCACTCTGACCTACAGCAACAATCTGAGTAACCTGAGCATAGCAAACAGCAGACGTTTACAAGGGGGACTGGATCATAAGTCATATTCAGTGTGTTGGAAGATTGTATTTAATCCTAAAACTATCAACGTTAGACCACAAGAGGGTTGTGACCTCCATGCCCTTTAACCTAGGCTTAGCAAGCCAACCCATAGCTACCTGTGGTGGGGTGCTGTCCCTGTTCCGTAGTAGTGTGTCACACAGTGGCTGCTGCTGGCGATGATACACGTAGGCAAATCTCAGGATTTCATTGGTGTTGGTGGAGGCCAGGGAAAGAAAGGCCTTAGTTCCACTGACGAAGGGCTCCTCTTCCCCCGTGATTAACAACACACAGTATCTAGGAAAGAAGCCAGAGAACAGTCTAAGTTTGGTGTCTGTGGAGGAAAAGCAGGAAAAACAAGGAAAAGAAATGCTACAAAACTCACTTTCTGCGTCTGTGAAACTGTTTCACAGGACAAAGCTCATCAAAAACCATCTGATTCACCAACCGTGGAGCCAAGAGGAACTTGTTATTTATTATGAATTCATCGATTATTGATTTTTTCATACCCTTAGCCTAAAAATAAACAAGCAAAGCTGGTTTAAATTGATATCATTAGATCATGGATTAATTGTCCATTTATTAATAGTTTACATTAATTTTAAGACAACAACCAAACCTGAATAATGTCTGCAGGCTTGTCTATGTTTTCTTTGAACACAAGCATTGTTGGAGCATATGTATTGATGTTGAACTGTTTTAGTAGGTTCACTGTTTCTGTTAGACCCTGGTCCACATATCCAAATTGTACATAGTCTTTATAGGCAAATGCAGTCAGCTGAAAAAAAAGAAATACACAGTTTCTTAAAAGTGTTTACATTATTGTGGCTAAAATCCTGCAGCTTGAAAGTGGCTCAGTACCTTATATAGCAGTGGGACAACAGGCACTTGGTCAAAAAGCAGGATGCGGGGTTTATTGATTTCATGCCAGCTATTCAGAAACTGGTGGCTGTTCCTATCTGTTACCTGAAATAATGAAGTATTATTACATGGCTATGTTATGTTAAACAATTTTATTGACAGCTCCATGAACAGATATTAGAACATTTACCTTCTCAACAAGTCTTTGTGGGAGCAGGTCCTCTACAAATTGCCTGAGGTGCTGTCGGACCACAGCATAGTGGAAAAATGTCACTTTGCCATTTAAAACACCAAGTATAGATGGGGTTCGATGTGCACCAAGGTGATTGGCCAACCGTCTCTCATAGCCAACATCCACCACACCAATGCCAATACCTAACAATAACAGAAAAAGAATTAGCTGCTTATGGTTAACGCTGCGTGGATTACACCATCAGGAGAGACAAGTATACACAACTACATACCCAAAGGTTCCAATTCCTGCACACTTTCTTTCCATACAGGGTCAATGTGGATACAGCTGAAGCACCAATCTGATGTTATCTTAATCAAGTAGGGTCTTTTAAAGGTGTCAGGCACAATGTCATTCATGTATTGGTTGAAGTGAAGCATGTATTTTTTGTTATCAACAAAGTCTGTGCCATCCTTAGTGTTGAAAGGAAAATGGAAGAATGTCTCATCAAAATAAAAATGGTCATGAAATGGATGGTGGCCGTGATGCCCATATGGTTGAGTGTCATCTGTCTGTCCATAACGATCATAGTTTGATCTCTTCTCCTCACTGGAAAGGATCTGATAAGACAAGCCATATTAGGAATCTACACAATAAGGAATGTCACTGAATACTGAATATATAACATGCACTTCTAAGGAGGCATCGCTCATTCAACTGGAAATAAACAGACAAAGAATACAAACTCATGGTAGGTTTTCCACTGTCGCCATACCTCATATGATTTGGTGATCTTGATAAACATATCTTCAGCTTCTGGGTTTTTGTTCTTGTCTGGATGCCTAGTAGAGAAATTATTTAAGTATTGCTATGTTAGTGAGACCTTTTCAGATTCCAGGATTATCCATCATGAGTAAGATCAAATGTTACCATTCTTTGGCCAGGCGCTTGTAGACTTTCTTTATTTCTGGTTGACTGGCACTTTTTGTGACCCCAAGCACCTTGTACGGATCAAATGGCTGGACTGCTTCCACTAGGTCAAAGAGGAGGGCACAGATGACCACAGCAGGAAAGGTGTAAGGCACCTTCAATTCCACCATGATTTGTTGCTGGAAAAAATGAGTAAGCAGACAAATACATATTTCATGGAATTAAATGACAGTCCTACATGATTTTACTCATTCGAATAAGCAGCTATGGGATCTTAGTAGTATAGACCTGCTGAAAACCTATGCAGAATACAGTAAAGTATTGGTGGCAGTAAGATATTGATATAATGATTAATTTTGGCATTGCTATTGATAAAATCCTTTCAATTCCCATACCTATGACTACAATTTATAAGGTTAGATCCTATGGTTGTAATACCATGTTCCAGCTCGAGTCGTGGTGCACGTGGTGCATGTTTACAAAGGAGCAACTGTTTATTATGTCGAAGTATGCACACGATGCATGCTGCATACCAAGAGCGTATAATTTGCTGCATACTGTAGCAGTTTAAACTGCAAAATGTGTACGTCACTTCAGATAATGTTGACCAAACAGTGCAAGTGTCCATTATTGTCTTCACAAATAATAGATCGTGGCAGTGTGCACTCATTACCCATTACATGATAAATTAACACATCTCAGATATTTAGCCTTATTTGCTAGTTTGTGTGCATGCCCATTTTTACTCACCTGACAGTGAATGCACTACCATTTTACAAAATTCATATCGAAGCAGTGACGTTGACCACAGACAAGAATCTCTTCTAATGTCTGAAGCGAGGCGTTTAACAGTTTTAACATCCCGCTCTCATATCTAGACATTCCCGTTACAGTCCTTCCGTGGCAGCCAAACCGATGCGACTGCGTAGTGAATCAGATGTGACGTCAGCTTTGTGTCTGATGAAAACAAGGAAGTGTAAAGTGCAAGTAGATTATGTATTGAGAACTCTCAGCGATAGGAGAACTTCAGCAGAGGTAGTTTTACGATTTTATTCTGTCTCTGGGAATTTAGAGAAGATTTCGAGGGGTATCGGGTACAACGGACAGGTTAATAGAGAGGTGATGTGGTGATTTTATACAAAATGTGTTCAGTGTTCCTCTGTGATAAATGAGCGAGGATTTATTTGTCTTGTTTTAGGTCAGAATGGACCCTAGACACTACACGATACTTCAACGCAATAGAACAAACCTTGTCAGGGATTTAGACCCGTCAGATATATACGATGGACTCCTAACAAGAGGAGTTTTCACCCAAGATATGATAGACGAGATAAAGGTAAGACCCCAAGGGCCCTCTTTTTTGAGTAGTTAAATGGCAGGCCATGTTGGCTACTCCTTTTTTTTTTTTTTTTACACTTGTTCCCCCTGTTTTTGCCGGTTTTTGCTGTCTTAGAGCGCAGGAACCAGAAGGGACCAGGCAAGGCAGCTCGTGCGTGACCTGGGAACACGTGGGAGTCGGGCCTTCCCAGACTTCTTGGAATGCCTTCGTGAGAGTGGATATGAAAGTCTGATTATTCTCCTTAAGAATGAAGGCCCAGTTAGCCAGCCGGTGCCAAGTCCACGGACACCAGTAATCAAACCTCTGCCAGTGGGTAGGAGCACCTAACTGTTCTCATGTCTTCTTTACATCCAATTCCAATTACTGTATTACATGTATTACTTCCCTATTGTGCAGTTCCTATTGATGTCAAAAGGCCTGACAAAATCAACAGTAGTTCACCTAAAGAAGTGCCTTTATACCCACCCGAATTAGATACTGTTTCCAGTCCATGTAAGTATTCACAACACCTCCATTCCACCTTCCGCAAGGTTATATTATCACAGTGACATAAAGGATTTGTTAATGCGAATATCTAATGTCTTTGCTTAAAGTCGTTTACAAATACTTTGGTTTTACAGCTCCAGGATGTGAGAGTCCAAGACCTAGGCAAGGGCGAACAAGACGAGATAGCATTCAGGTTAGTGAGACAACCAGGTTTTTTTTTTTTTTTTTAGCTGAAAATTGCCCTTGTTGGGGGATTTCTCATATGGTATTGACACAGTCAGTAAAAAGTAATTTACTTAAGTTTTTCTCTTTATATTTCCTGCAGACCTACAAGATGGAAGCTTCTCCCTGTGGGCTCTGTCTAATCATAAACAATGTGGAATTCGAACAGCATTCAGATTTAAAGGATCGAAAAGGATCAGATATAGACTGTGATAAAATGGAGAAGCGATTTAGATCCCTTAATTTTGATGTAGTTGTCAAGCGAAACCTGAAATATAAGGTAAAGCAAGGATGCTATAAGTATGTAATAGTAGTACAATAATAATTGTAGTGAAGTAGTGAACAGTAATAACTATTCATATTTGCATTACCTTCTGTCCTTTCCTAGCAAATACGACAAGAGCTGTCAGCATTAGCAAAGAGGGATCATTCCAACTCAGACTGCTGTGTGGTTATCATTCTGTCACATGGTACTGAGGTAAGCTGAGTGAATTCTGAAGCATTCACCAAGCGTTAACAAGTCCTGTGATTGTTACAAAGTCTCATTCTTTTGAAGCATCCCTTGTTTGTGCTGCAGCTATTCTTAGTATTCTCTTTTCACCTACAATTGTTGCGGGGCTTTTAAACCTTTGTATTGTCCTCAGGCCACGCACAGTCGATTTCCTGGTGCAGTGTTCGGCGTGGACGGCTCCCCAGTACCAGTTCAGCTCATCACAAACTACCTGAATGGACAGAACTGTCCCTCCCTCCAGGGCAAGCCCAAGCTCTTCTTCCTCCAGGCCTGTGGTGGAGGTCAGAGAAGTGACACATTCATGACATAAATGATGATTAACAGTTGAATGGTGATTACTTGAAATGTAATGGGATGTAAACGCAAATGTGTTGAGAGAATCTGTGCATGCTTGTGGGCCATAACATTTGTTTGTATTTGGGATAGGTGAGAAAGATACTGGCTTTGAAGTCTCACCTGATGAGGTGGAGCCATCTATGGGGGGATCAAATGACCAGATGGATGCCATTCCAATGTCATCCAGCAGTGATTCTCTGAGCATATCAGATGAGCCAGATGCACGGGCAACTCTGCCCACGCCAAGTGACATTCTAGTATCCTACTCCACTTTCCCAGGTATGTACACTTGTCTAATTCATTTGGAAAAAGTATCTCTTGCTGTAGTGTACATTAAGCTGTTAGCAGAATTAACCTTCATTTATTTGCATTATCTAGGCTATGTCTCCTGGAGGGACACCAAGGCAGGTTCTTGGTATGTGGAAACCCTGGATCATGTTCTGGAAATGAATGCTGCCACTGATGACCTCGTAACTATGCTGATGATGGTGGGTAGCTTGATATTCTGATTTTATAATAATCAAATGGCCTGGTTCTGACCTACCAGTGGTGGAGCTCAGCCTGGCTACTTTTCTGTTAGCTTCTACTTCCTTGAAGAATTAACAATGTAGATCAAAATGCCTTGAATAAATTGTTGTATAAATAATCAGAACAATGATTAATAAGATGAGCCAAAGCAGGGTGCATAATAATTTATAATAAATGTGAATACTCCATCACATCATCACAACTTTCTGATTGTTCGCCATCTCAGGCAAACAGGTCAGATTTGTATTGTTCCCACTGTCATTGCAAATTATGTTGTACTATTGTTTGTTTACCATCCAAATGACTATCCAACTATTGCATATATATATATATATAGCTTATTTGGGCTCATGCCATATGAGGTGAATTAAATGTGAATTACTGCCCAGTAGCTGAAACATATTCCTTTATTATTCATTTGTAGGTCAACGATGAAGTTTCACAGATTTCTGCTAAAGGCTTGTATAAACAGATGCCTGGGTCATTTAACTTCCTTCGAAAGCTTCTGTACTTCCAGGTTCCATCACACAGTCAGTCTGCTACATGACTACCATATCACTCCACAAATCATAAACATTCAGGAATTCTTAATATGTTGGTCTGAGTCGGAATCAAGTCTGTTGTGTTGTTAGTTTTTGCCAGCTATTTTTATCCTAATGTCTACCATGATTTCATTCAGAGGAAGTCGCCAACCTTTTTGAGGCAAATGTGCTGTATACTGTTGTCTTTTCCAAAGAACATAATTTGTTGGATTTTAGTTATCCAGCTTGTAATGTCCTTTTGTAAGTTGAACATTTTTGTGGTTTTTATAAGTAAAAAGAAATTCTGAAATTAATTGTAACATTGAGTGTTTATACTCATTTCTTTTTTACCTGTTTGGTCTGATTTTACACACACCTTTTGCAATAAGTGAAAATACATGCATGAATTTAGTAGTTATAAAGTCATTTTTTTTTTTTAAATAATCTTCACATAGATTTTAAAAAGTATTTGTGTTCAATTTACACCAGACAGCAGAATTTCCAGTTCATGAAAAAGCTTCTTGACTGATGGTGGATAATAAGGTACCAAATATTTTAGAATAACTAGCTCTTCATTCTGCTGCAATTCTGTCTTTTATGATTTAAAACTGAAAACATCACACTCCCTCCAATATAATAATTAGAAGACAGAATGTCAAAAGAACTGATTCTTGCTGGTCAAAAGTATAAACATGCTTATGTTAAAAGAGAGAAAAACGAAACCACTAACTGCAACCACATACAAAATTGTATTTTTTTGCAATACATACCAATTTGTATGTATTTTAGAATTTTTCTTTAATTTTCCTAAATTAGTCTATGGAAGATTGTTTTAGACCTATGTAAAGTAAATTTTTTCATAGTCTTACAAAAGACGGTCTAATTTCAGTATTGGTGCAATTCATGCATTAAAAACTAAAAAAAAAAAAAAACAGCTGATGATTTTTGTGGGGCCAAGGCATTCCCTTTCTGGCAATGGTGTGATCCACTGTATTTAAAAACGGATCCAACACAGCCAACACAGATGGCAAAGGACACCAAGTCATTAGGAGGCAGTGTAGAGCTGTTAAGTTTCGCCTACTTTAATTCAAAGATCTACACCAGAAGAAGAAGAAGATGATGCATCATGGCGGGTTACACGAAATTGTTTGGTGTAAATTATTTTAGAGTCAACAAAGTGGTAGTTTTATTTGGGTTGTTTTTCTTTCTGCATACATCAAACACAGCAGGTATTATTGAGTTTTCTCTTGCACCTAGTAAATAATGTTTGTTGTCATTTTTACAGTTTTGTAGCATTATTTTGGGAGGGTACGATAATTAATACCAGTTAACGTTAGCCGCAGCTGTGTAACGTTACCTGATGATAATGACAGCACTTTTATTTTCTTTAAGATCAATTACATTATTTGGTAGATGATAGGTCACGTATAAAGGGTATAAGTTACTACAATTGTAATGGTAAGCCAACACATTTGATCATAAAAGATGAGTTATAATTCAGTTAATGTTCATTTACACAACTTAGCATTAACCTTTTTGCCGCTACTCAGGTGTTCAAATAATCGATTTAAAAGATGGCCAAGAGTTCAAAACACATAAACCACAACACTTTTGCTACCGCAATCCAGTTGTGCCAGGATGGAGACAGACTTGGACGAGAATTCAGGTAAGTAACATTAAGTGTTTTGTCGGTTTTTATGCTTGTAACTAATTCCTTGAAGTTATTTTGACATCTAGGCGAACATGTTTTTAAAACACCCCTGTTTCTTGGAAGGTGCGAGTTTGGAGCTCTAAGGAGCTGAAGGTGACTGTAGTTAATGATGAGCAGGAACTGCAGGAACTGGAAAACTTCAGTATATGGACTCTTATACAGTACTTCATACGGGAGCAGACTAATGAAACCTTTGTCAACATCGATCTTTTTGCGCCTAAGACTTGTTTCAGAGTTGACCCCTCCAGCTCTCAAGCCCTGTACACTGCCAAGCCTATCCGAAGTGAGTGTGCAAGTACAAGTACAGTAGGCCTACTCGGTTCAAATAACAAATTGGTTCATCAATGCAATCAGTTGTAGAATTATTTCTAATTTTCAGTGTGTAGATGTGGAATTTCCTCGAATTACACTCACACTGAGTTATAGATCAAAGGTGCTTTATGATGTTGCAGGATTTTAGCGCAATAACACTCGAACGAATACTCAAACAAACCTAAACACAACAAACCACGGCCAACCAATCGACAACAAGATGGTAGAGGAGACACATTAAACTCCCACCCCATCTTGTTGCTGATTGGTTTGCCATTGTTTATGTTCAAGCTCAGGGGTCTGTTTCCCAAAAGCATAGTTGCTAACCAAGTAAGCAACTTTGTTGGTTGCAATGCAATTGCCCATTGCCAACCAACTTAGTTGCTAACTGGTTAGCAACTATGCTTTTGGGAAACGGACCCCCGATCCCCCTGTTGCTAGTGTTAGTTTGAATACACCACTCAGGTTGGTGTATTACAGCCCCTGTGTTGTCTTTTGAGACCAGCTTTTCATAGTGTATTCAGGGGGCAAAAAGCTAGCCAATCAAGATGGATGCCTACGATTTGAGATCTCACCGAGCACCTTTAATATTTAAAACAATTGATATAAAGCATAGCAGAAAAACTCAAACACTGTTGATTTTTGCTTGTTTTCTTTTGACTACAGAGTTTGATATCTACCGGTTCATTGTCTTTTTTGTTGGGGTCCTGCTGTTCTTCTTTGCTGAAACTCTAAGCAGGTATTTTTCTTTCTACACTAGAATTGTAGATTCTCAGAAGATAACTTCTATCTTTATTTGCTTGCCTCACTTCATCAAATGTTTTTGTCCAGGAGCCAGATGTTCTATTACTCGACAGGAATGAGCACAGGAATGGTTGCCTCTCTCCTTATTCTCATCTTCATCGTTGCCCGTTTTTTGCCCAAGGTACCAACATTAATATTCCAATAAAGATTGGAGAACATCCATCCTGTCAACTAGCTTTCCACAACTACAATTAGTTTATAATTTAGATTCTGCTCATGTTTCATTCTTAGAAAAGTCCCTTCTATGTGTTGGTAGTAGGAGGCTGGTCCTTCTCACTATACATCATTCAGCTTGTCTTTAGAAATCTACAGCTCATCTTGAAAGAACACTGGCACCTGGCCATTGGTAAGAACAAAATGTAATTTTTCGCCTTTATTTGTCTGTCAAATAAGAGCAACAGCATTGTCCTTTTGCAAAAATGTGACTTTTTTTCCACAACTGCCCATTTTTCTGGCCCTCAGGTTATACAGCTGTGGTGGGCTTCATCAGCTTTGCTGTGTGCTACCGCCATGGCCCTTTAGTGGACCAGCGGAGTATCAACATTTTGTCCTGGACGCTCCAGCTATTTGGCCTCCTGCTAATGTATGCTGGCATCCAGGTACAGCAGGTGGCACTGGCAATCATGGTGGCAGCTTTCTGTTCCAAGAACCTGGAGTACCCCTTTAACCTCGCCTGCACTGTATACTGGTAGGTCTATTTCGCTAACAACACTACTAATTCATTTCAAATTGCATACCAGTTGTAAATGGTACTTGTGAGGGATCAAGTGTGCATGGGTTTGGTTTCATCATTTTTGAGTATTGCATGCTCAATACTCAATCACTGCACAAAACACTGCACAGTCACATAAATGTGTGTGCGTGTGTGTGTGTGTGCGTGCGTGTGTGTGTTATATATATATATATATAGTGTGTGTGTATATATATATATATATATATATATATATATATATATCTTGCAAACTCAATGACTTAACAGTGGGGATCAGGTAAGTTGGATAGGTTTTGGGGCTTAGGTTTTAGGGAGAGAACTTAAACTGGGTGAATATTTTAGACAGAATATTCAAAAGTCTAGTTTCACATGCAGGGTTCCTATGGTCCCATGGAAATCCAGGAAAAGTAATGGAAATTGAAACCGTAATTTTCCAGGCCTGGAAAAGCCATGGAATTTTGTAAATTTACTGAAAGTTTGAAAAAGTAATGGAATTTTTATTTCTCTTTAACGCAGCTATAGCGTTCTGTTAAAGATATTAGGACTACAGCCTACAACAGGGGTCAGCAAGTAAGCTTGATTTTTATTTTTTATTTTATTTTTTTTTTTTCTCTGACAATTCAATCGCGGGCCATCTTCATCAGGCAAACCATGCTTTCCTACTGTAAAAAAACTTTTTTATATCATAGGCCTAAACTCTATATCATATAGGCTACAAAACGTAATTTAATTTAAAAAAAAAAAGGAATTTACATTCATTTAAAATGACTGCTGCAGCTCCTGTTCTAGCAACCTGACTAGCTAATGATTTGGCTAGCCTATGCATTAGTAAAGCTGGCTTATTCTTGCTTGACATCCCGATGTTTGAGTCACGTGTGGAACACTCCAGATTGCTAGCTAGCAAAGCAAAATGTCACTGTCAAAAGCGATGAAAAGAAAGATTGTTAGCGAATGTAGGACGGAGGCTACAAAGAAGAGTGGAAGGAAATGTCTGCGTTCAGCCTACCTGAATTTATGAATACCAAGCCAACATCTCACCCGGCACAATAATAGGCTACTGACGCAGAGGTTTTTAAGAAAGTGATAGTGTTGTGAAATCTGTTGAATTGTTGTTTTTAACAGCAAATAAAATATTATTATTATTTATTTTTTTTTTTTTTTTTTAATCAACCTCGTGGCGGGCCAGAAATTATTGACGGCTGGCCAATTCTGGGCCGGGTCCACAATTAGTCTCTGTTTACTACCTGCTCACTATTTTCCCACGAGTATGAAAGTCATTGTCATCATTTGTCTAATACAGACTACAACAAAGGCATTGACAGTATTTTTCATGTTTTAAAAAATGCCATACTTTAAGGCCAGTGGAAAGCATTAACATTTCAAGTGTATCCTAAATATATGGTAAATTCTACACACTTAGGGTGCTCTAAAGTCATAGAAAATTCACTTAAGGTCATGAAGTCAAAAGTCTTGAAATTTTGTCAGTGAAAAAGTTGGGACCTGGTACATATGTTTCTGTCTTTTTAATGGTCATCTCTTAGCAAAGGAGACCATATAGGCCGGGGTTGGGCAAGTCATTTTTTATCGGGGGCCACATGAAAAATCTGAGCTGTGTTGTAGGGCCGATTCAACAATAACTTGAACTTCCTCTCCCACTGTAATAGCAGTATGTAATTGTGATACATTGTGACAAACAGGGATGCCCAGGGGGGCCGTAATATCCCTAGGTCTGATATAGGCCATATTTGCATAATGGATTTTTGACCAATGTATGCAATGACCTTCTCTAGCAGAACTCAGTTGGTGTAGTTTCTCTCTGCCACAGTAAGATCCACCAAAGAATGCACTGGAAGGTGGAGCCTCGGAGGCTACTTACAGTGGAGGAGTATCATAAGCAAGCAGAGATCGAGACAAGCCGAGCCTTAGATGAACTTCGCAAGCACTGCAGCAGTCCTGAGTTCAGCACCTGGAAAACGGTCTCCAGACTACAATCTCCTAAAAGGTAGGCCATGTGAGTGAGGGCATAGTGCCTGTTTGGCTCAAAACTACATAACATAAAATGAGGCATCAGGATGGCCTATGAGACCAAATCCAATAAGGATGTGCTTTAACCACAGAAATTATATTGCCTATCTGCTGCTGATTCACTTTCTTCGGCCCTCTGTCTAGATTTGCTGATTTTGTGGAGGGTTTCCCACATTTGCTGTCCAATGAGGTTTCAGTCCACGCCCACGAATATGGTATTGAAGGCTGCTTCCTGGAGGATGAGCTGTTTGCCACAGACGAGGAGGAGGAGGAGGAGGAGGAGATGGAGGGGAAATATGTTAAAGGGACCTGATTATTCTATTCTCGCAGTCAGTTTCAATGACTGGGAAGCTGAGGGAGGTTGTGATGTCTTCTCCTTTGTGTGCATGTATGGCTGTGTGGTTGCATGTTGTGTTTATAACAGATTGTTATATCTGTGGATGGGTAAGATAAATGAATGTGGAGGGGAAACTGACTTTGTGTGTGTGTGTGTGTGCGTGCGTGCGTGCGTGCGTGCGTGCGTGCGTGCGTGCGTGTGCTAGCACACCCGTTATACATTTGTACAGTTTCCTTTTGTCTCTTCTGTAGCCATCACAAATGTAATGGTAGAATAAAGGCAGATTAATTGAGGGCTTTTTTTATTGTGGATTTACTGTGATCTGCCATACTTAAAGATGTGTGCAAGTTTACATTTTTACATGACCCAAAAGAAAATGTTACTCAGTTTGCCTCTAGCTCAAAAAGCAAAGGACTGCATTTTTGTGTTTGAGAAACTTTTCTCTGTATTCATCCTTCTGTTCCTTATAGAAAGCCATTCAATATTGACTGTCCATAAAAATAGTTTGTACTTTAGAAACAACTGATATGTGTATTTGTTGGTCAACTGAGGTGGAGAGAATTTGAAATGGAGCATGTATTATCCAAAGGTACACACAGCACAGCACATTAAGCTGACAAAACAGTGAAAATGTCATTGATGTTCCTTCTCCTGGAGGATTAAAACCACAAAAGAACACACATCTGCAAAATAGAAAACTGAAAAAGTCAAAAATTCTGCAACACCTATGCTTCTAAGTTTTAGCCATCTGCCCTTCATCAGCATAGTGTTATTTTAATTGTCAATTTGCTTGGATTTCTACATCTGGCAATCTTTCCTGTAGGAGTCACTGGAACAGTTTGATCTCACGCAGCACTGGATAAGGGCACCATGAGAGAGAGGACACCAGAGAGGAGCATCATCCTTACTGTCATTAGGGTTAGCAAAATCTTAAAAAGCTTTTTAATCCAGTTTGAGAAGATGGATACTCTCTGAGGGAAATGAACAGAGGTCTGTTTGCAAAGCTTGAGGGAAGCAGCATGACAGTGATTAGAGAAGTTTATTTTTTAAGTATAGTATTTCAGGCATTATTATACAGTATATAACCAATCCAAAGGGTTAACATTTAGTACCCAACCACATCTACATATAAATGGAAATTACCAAGTTTACAGGAACACTACAATTTATTCATGGAGGTAATTACCATTGTTTTACATTATATTTTTAAAATAAAAAATATATTTTTAATAAAAGATGAAGATAAATAGAAGTAAAATCCTACACATAGTGGCTTTAATGCCAATAGAGCTTGGGCCTTTAATGCCAATAGAGCTTGGACCTTTGATGCCAAGTCCTCACAAGCTGTCTCCATACAGGTGCACTATTGCACTTTTTGATGAATGATGGTTTGCAAACAATACATTCCCTTTTTTTCTCACTTCCATTTTTCAGATTTTGTGATCTCATACTATGAGAATATTGTGGAATATGAAGTATTACAACAATTAATGAATTTGAGATAGTAACCTAAAATATTTAATGGTTAACATTATCAGAAGTTGACTTGGTTTTAGGGAAAAAATTGACAAGATATGGTAGGTTAGCAATTTAGACACAAGGGGGCAGTAACAGACAATTGTGTGCAGCGCAGCATGTACGTGTTAAGTAAAATTGCATATCAAATTCATTACACATCAATCATGTCCTTACACAAACACTGACAAGCTTTGGTGTTGAACTAGTAGCCTAGTCTAGCTACAGTACATTAAAAGCACACAAACACCTTTTTGGCATTGAAAATAACACTATTGGTGTTTGATCAGAACAGTCAAGAATGTCATGCTGTAAAAAGTTCATTTTATATATAATCCTGTTTTACAATGTTAGAATTGTACAGTACAGTATACACATTTACTGTACATTTAGTTTAGGTTTTAACTTGGTGGAGTTGTGAATTAATGTTGCAGATGTACTAAGACAGTTAATTTTGAATGGACCCTGACGCTTGAAGTTTGTTTCCTATTTGGGAAGCGAGCATATATTTTAACTGTTAGTATAGTAATAAGATTATCAATTTTCAATTAAAATTTTCAATTCAGTTTTATACAGCGTATTATAGAAAGTCATGTCTCATAGCGATTCACAGTAGAGAGCACCCATAAGGAACAGGGGCAAGGAAAAACTCCCTATTTTACATCTTGTCGTGGTCTAGGAAGAAACCTTGGGCAAATCCACGGCTCAAGGGGCAAACCCAGCTTCACAACATCAACATCACAATAATCACAGGATATCCACTGTTGTAATATAGCATAGCAAAGCAAAGTTCCATAATAATCCAATATATATTTTATATTTTACATACATTTACCCCAGCCTATTTAGACTTCAGACCTGACACTAGGAAAACCCAACTCAATAATTGCTTGTTTTATCAGTCCTTCACATGCCCTTTTTCTGCAGATCTCTTAGGCTTCCCAATAATTATTTTTACACAGCTGCTGTCTGTTAACTCATTAGACGGCAACAGTATAGTGTTGTTTTAACTGTCCATTTTCTTGGATTTTTACCCCAGGCTTTAGCAAGTATTCCACAGCACAATCACTGAGGCCCGGGGAAACCCACTGAACAGCATGAGGATGTGCTTGATGTACAGAAGAGAGGATTCAAGACATGGGTTATACTCTCAATTACTTAAAGAAAGTTCATTTAAAGGGATAGTTCGGTTTTTAACACATTAAGCCCCTTTCACAGGTTGTCTAAAATGCAATAAAGTGGTTGACATCGAAATTTTGACGATTGCTTCTGTCTCGGCTATTTGGGAAATGTAGAATCGCCTCTGCCTGCCTTCAAAAAGGCTAGCAATGGGTATGTGATGTTTCTATCCTTAAAACACTGGTTTTAAAAAAGTGCTACTAAGTGGTTAGTGGTGCTCAATGATTTTCCAAAACATGTATCGTAGCGAAATAAAGCTTCCGTCATGTTTTATTTGGCACTTTGTTTATGAAGGAGCAAATAGATCCCTATGGGACTTACAAAATGGCAAATAAAACATGACAGAAACTGTATTTTGCTACGATACTTGGGTTGGAACATCAGCAAACGCCACTAATCACTCCATGAGTAGCACTTTTTTTAAAACCAGTGTTTTAAGGATAGAAACAACACATGCCCATTGCCAGCCATTTTAAAGTCAGGCAGAGGCAATTCTATATTTCCCAAATAGCCGAGACAGGAGCAATCATCAAGATTTTGGTGTCAACCACTTTATTTCATTTTAGACAACCCGTGAAAGGGGCTCAATGTGTTAAAAACCGAACTATCCCTTTAATAAATCATGGTGTGTGCATAGATGTACACATTTTCATAACTCCAAGTAGCAGCTGCTGTTGAATGCCATGTCGGAAAGAACATGTTGGATTAGTAATATTGGTGGATCACATCAAATAAATGCACTCCTTCCCTATTGATCTTTCAACAGCTCATCACACGATATCATATGTTTCCTTTGTTTGGGGTTATGTTTCTGTTGAAATTAGGGTGGGGTTGGTGTCTAGATGACTCTAGATGACTAAATATTTCTGTGTATCTAATTTGCAATCACACATTTGCAGTGCCATTCTGCACTGATTTGTTCCTTACCTTCTGCTTTAAAGATTTAGTGTAATGTTTTGTTTTTATTTTTCACATGCAAGTGTAACATACCATATTACCATGACTCCATAGACGACTCCTTATAGACTCTGTAGGCTGGCTCAACAGGTTGCAGGTCATATAATTATTTCATTTTTAAAACTTTTCAAGTTTTATCAAGCACACTGAGTATGACTTCAGCCTTAGGATGACCCAAAATACAAGCCATGATGACTGTCGTAAATGGCCCCTTTTACAAAAACGAATTTTAGTAAGACATAAATGCAAAGCTGGAGTGTAATACTTGAACTTGGAATACTTGAATACTATTATATTACATAGTTTACTGAAAAGTTGATTGCTGGGTGTCATAGAGCTGGGACTCCCAGATTCATATCTTTTCATGAAACTTGTGGACATTACATAACAAATACTACAGAAGGAAGTATTCAGAACAAATAACAAATACTACAGAAGGAATAATTCTACTGAAAAGTCAGTGCACCAGCAGTCAGACCCATTGGGAGGAATATCCTTTCCCACCATAACACCCTCTGTGGTCTAGCACAATCTTTAATCAAATGTTGGGGTTGAGTAACCTTTAGTGGTCATTTGAGATGCTTAGGAGGAAAATGAAAGCAGGAAACCTCCAGGGCAAACCTCCTGGCAGAGCAGCTGTCTATCTGATGTGGCTCAGGGTTGAGGGAGCCCGCATGGGGCAGGCACTCCTTTGCTGACTCAGCCCACATGCACGAGAGAAAACAAATCATTTGCATGTGATTCCCTGGTACAGACCGCGTAGTCAAATTCACATGGGTGCAATTCCCAGACCTGAATGTGTCCTGCTTCCGCCATATGACATCCACACATCAGCTCTGCCCAAACCACTGCTCATGAGCTGGTGGACACCTACATATGGATGGCCTCTGGGTGGTGCGTGGGTGCCTGACGGGAGGGGGGATTCCCTGTTCCCATCATGCCACTGCAGGAATGGCGATCGTCCGCTTGGAAGCTGAATGTAAAGTGTGTGGATTTCCCCCACGTGGGCCTGCACTCATAAACCAAGACCATAATCACACACAATCAGATCATCAGTGTGTTGGCAATCAGGTTCACTCCTACAATACCTACATGATTGTCTAATAAAATGTAATGTAGTAATAACAATAATTACAAGGGTTAAGGATTGGACCATTTACCATTTATATTTTTTAAAAACTTTTTATGGTATAAAGATTTTATTACCTGTAGCAATCTGCCCCCACATCCAAAAACAGTGTTTGTTCAGGAGGACAGAGAGCAGGAATGAGCTACCTCTACAGTATGCCTTTGGATTAAACAGAAGGGAGGCCTTTCTGGTCAAGTCATTTGCTAATAAATATAAACACAGACATAAAAAAGTGATTTCTACCAGAACTACTGATTGTACCTTTAATAATGCCAATATGTTGCTGTTGCAAAGCATGGCATTTAAGGGACAGGAAAGCCAGATGTTAGATATGTGGACCACACTGACCCAGAGCAGATAACTACTCAGTGAAAATGCAGATAATGAAACAGCAAGAACATAATATAACCTCGCCTCTGTAATGATTGAAATTATATAGTCTGTAACATACCAAAAACAACAGAAACGGAGGAAATTAAATTAATCATATCTTTCAAGATGATTAAGGCCTACTTGAAACATAAAGACATAAACTATATATGACAGCACATAAGACTCACACCACAAATTTCATATAATTTTTTTGTTAGAGACACTACTCCAGTGATTACAGGTAACATTTGAATGATTAGTGCTATGATCAATGGACTTAGCATAATTTATTTCATGGCCTGGAACCAATATAAATGCCAATGACTGCAGTCTTTCAGAAAGCAGGGATGCATTTGACATACACTGTACACGTCTGTACACTGATCTTCACTGTCTAGTTGTACGTGACATGCATAACACAAACACAGATAATTAACCTGTTAAGGATCGCCCCTCTTTTTTTAAAAAAAAAAACGGCATACCCAAATTAAAAGCTTGACAGTTCCTACATAGTTTTAGACTCAGACGTGCCTCATACCATTCGAAAGGTGACACCCTCAATTTTTTTCTAGAAGAATATGTATGTTTCTGTGACATATGGACACAGAGTTACAGAGGTTGGAACTAAGTTTTTTTCCCCGCTCATTTCAAATGTCTATGAACTAACTAAGATATGAAGGTACCATCCATATGATACCCCCAAATAAAAAAATCTAAGCCCTAACTCCATCTCTCAGCTTGTTACACAAAAAATTTGAAGTCAAAAGACCAAAAATATTATTTTTGAATATAAATTGTTGTAAAATATGTTTATGTGTTTTGCTTGGGACCCCTATGTAAATTCCCATAGGGACTTTTTTGTAAACAAGAGGGCCTACTGACATTCAAAAGTTTATAACTTTAAAACCCCTTTACCTAGAAACATAAAAGCTTTCATGTCTGTTTGATTTGAAGTTACTCCTTCTGGCATTGAATGACACAAGCATTACCATAAAAATTACAAAAAAAAAAGGGGGTGGGACGGAGTGTCTTAAGGGGTTTTTAAGTAACCTTTTGATTAATTTACTCAATTTTAATGACAGAATTGTGTATGTTTAAGAGCAAGAAAATTATATATTATAAAAAATTATAGATTATCTAAATTATGTATATCTGAATAGAATCTTTGATTGCATCCTAATTGTTATGTTTAATTAAAAAGATGTGACATACCATGCATGTTGATTCATAAGTGATTCATGTGCTGAAAAAACATTCCAAAATACACTTTCAGAAAATACTTTCTCAACAGCAAATGTTTTTTTTTATTAATTTCTGTCATCTGCACAGTTGTGTAAAAATAACGCCCAAAATAAAAAAACAAAAGTGTAAAATAACATTACACATAAAAAAATTGTCTCATGTGACTCATTGTGAATTTAGTTTCACAGAAACAGAATAATTTGGCCACCTTACACGGCCAAATTATTTCTTTCAGTGAGATGGTTGAGGAATGTGTGTACACTGTACCACCACACATCCAAATAAAAGCCAGCCAATACAACTTGCCATTCCATAGCCCTAAGGCAAACCCACACTACATTACAGACTGACCCTATTTTTGGTTTTGGACGAAGTAAAAAACCCACACAAAGGTGAGTCTCAACCCTCTTTAAAATCCTCTACCAATCTTGCAGTATTTTTTAATGTTAGGATTATGACAACAACAGCAAATAAGAACTTAAAGCAATTAAAAACTAAATAAATAAATATTGCATTAACTGACAGTAAGTAGCGCTTTATCTACAGTATGCCTATCCATTGGTCACCCCATTACCCCTTTAAGGCATGGAACATGCTCTTAGTATTTTTAAAAGCATTTTGAAACGTTTTCACATCATAGTTTCCAAACAAACCAATGTTGACTAGCTGATCTTAGATTACTAGCCAAGGACATCATATTTTGCATATCACTTAAACTTAAGCAATATAATGGCAATATAATGAATTAGGACAACTAGGCGATGAACAGTGTTTCACAGCTGATATAAGAAAAATTTTAGTCCTTTGATGCAGAGGTAACTTTTCCATCTTCTTCCATTACACTTTGGCCTCGGGCTGTGTCAACCTGAGATAGGAGAACTACACTATATTGATCAGAGACAGTCAGTATTTGTTGATCCCAAATATACGCACTCCATGGAACTGTGGCAGCTTAGGAAGAAGCACACTAAGGAGTGAGCATGTGTTGACCAGGAAATGGGTAGCATCATATTTTGTATAGAAGCTGGCCAGGATGTACCTGAGAAGTTGAAGGGAAAGAGGTGCAATCAGTATGGACAGATGAGTCATTACCTTGAAAATCATGATATATTCCTGAATGGACCTACTCCACCATTCTCACTGGTCACAACTATTTTAGGGATCATCTGGGAGGGGAAGGTGTAATGGGCAGCTCTATATCAACATATTTCTGCACCTCTCTGTTGCTCTGGTAGAAACCCAGGGTTGAAATGTCTATGTTTGAAATGCTAGTTATATTGAAAAAAAATCACAATACAAGAATTATTTTTATGATACCTTAACGATCAAGAGAAAACCACTATATAACAATCTCAGTACAGAGGAAAGGGTGGAAATAGGGAAAGATGAAAGAATTTCATAATGGGATTCACCAGCTGAGTCAACACAAATCTAGCAGATCCAACACACCAATTTATCCTGCCCCCAAGTGTGTGAGATGGAGTAATATCTGCTCTGTCACTGAAATAGCTCCTCTGAATGACCGACTACGAGGACTAAAACACACCACCTGCCCTTTGAACCTAATGACCAAATTCTAAATTGACATCTGCTGTTCTACTAAATTACTCACAGAGATCTCCCTCAACAGGATTTGAGCTTTCTAATAGTGCTAATCGCTAGTTTCAGTGACAAACAGTTTAAAAGAAAACTCTTTCTGTGTGTGTCTATTACACTCCTACACCCCTACACAAATATGTAAATGAGACTGTATATCCTTTGGCATCCTCCACAAAGTCAAATTTCAGCAAAATCAAACTCCAAGCTCCCAACACTATTCAAACTAGGCAGTGATACTGTCACATTATGTTTTAAAAAGGACAGGGCAATATGGTCTAAAATGTATATTGAGGTATAATGTCAAGCACAGATGATGTGTGGTTTACATTGTGGTCTTCATACACTGTGTGCACAATTATTAGGCAATTTGTATTTCTGAGGACACATTTTGTTATTGTACAACTACAGTGCTCTTGGTCAATCCAACATGTTCACAAACCATCAAACATTCAAGTAGTAAAAGTGAAGTTTTGGCTATATATATATATCTACATAATATATCTACATGCACACCAGTATTAGGCAACTTGTCGTGTGAAGAATTATTATGCAACTAAATGACAAAGATTTTCCCATCTCACTTGTTTATTCTCACCTTTTAAAGTGACAATAATAAACAAACTCAAAATTTACAAGTAAACATTACTATAATTTCAAAACTCAATATAACCAATATAACCACCCTTGTTTTTGATAAGTCACAAGCCTTCCATTTACAGAGTCAGTCCGTTTCTTGATCTGTTCAGAATCAATTTATTGTGCAGCCGTAACCACAACCTCAAGGACATTGTTCAGAGAGGTGTACTGTTTACTTTTACTGTAAATTTCCTGCTTAAAAAGTTCTGAATTGGGTTTTGAGTCAGGTGAAAAAGGGGCCATTCCATTCGTTTTTCATCTTTAAGGCCTTTACTGGCCAACCATGCAGCCGAGTATTTTGATGCATGTGATGAAGCATAAAAAAGTATTCTTGACAGATGCAGACCTTTTCTCCAGAACCACTGCTGGAAGAAAGTGTTTTCTAAAAATTGGCAGTAGGTATGAGTTAATTTTGAGTCAATTTTGTACCCAAAAAGGTCCAACTAGCTCAATCAGCTCATCTTTAATAATACCCGCCCATACCAGTACCCCACCTCTACCTTGCTGGCCTTCTGGAGTCGAAGCGGAGATCTGTGTCAATTACTGATCCAACAACAGGCCTATCCATATTGTCTGTAAAGTGTCATCAATCTCATCAGTCTACAAAACCTTTGAAAAATCTTCAGATATTTCTTGTCCCATTCTTGGCGTTTCAACATGTGTCTTGTTCAGAGGCAGTTGTAGCTTGGCTAACGCGACTGATAAGCTCTTAGGAGCTTAGACTGGCCAGGCTGCCTTACTACACGCCTTCAGGGAGGCAGGCTTAACCTACGTCCATCAGATGCCTCTGTATTCTACTGGGCGAATCTACAACCAATCAGAAAACTCATTCCGATGACGTATGCGTAGCGACGGAACCTGAAGCCACAATAACAAATTGTAGCTAGCTTCATTAGAGCAATCCGGCAAGATGGCGTCAAGCGTTTTCTGCGGGTTTTGCCAGATCAATATGAGAATTGTTTCTCATTGGTTCCCATATTTTGGGAAACGGAAGAGCTAAAACGGCAGCCTGGCCAGACTGACTGGACTCTAGACTGTAGCTTCACAGGAAGTATGGGCAGGCCCAGGCTAAGGCGGTCGGGTTTGAGCCCTTCTTACCTTGGCCATGTCTCTGAAAACTGAATGCCTTGTCCAAGTAGTTTGCAGCTTTGGAATAGGGTAGCACTAGAGGATGATGGCTTCCTGGGAGCTTCATGTTTGATTCTTCTCAAATCTTTGGCGGTTAGTTTGCATTTTTTCTTCTTGACATGTTTCTTGCGTCCCTGTTGACTATTTGCTACAAAACATTTGATTTTTCTGTGATCACGCCCCAATATCTTAAATATTTCAAGAGCGCTGCATCCCTGTGAAAGATTTCTGACCTTTCAGGCTGCGTTTAGACTGCAGATCGGATACTGCAAATCCGATCATGTGTGTTTACATTTGCCAGACACTTGAAATGGCCTGCATGCGCATGGGCTAAAACTACGGGACCTGCACCAGTTAACACAGAAAACACATTTTATTTCACGGGTTAACAATTTCAGTCACACAAGACCTATGCATGTCTACGTCGACTAATTAACTAATAGGCTACATCTGAAAACACTGTTCCAGAATGGACGCGACAGAATTATGTCTGCTGTTCGCTTTCAAAACCCTGCAACGTCCTCTTCATACCACTCTGAAACAGAGAAGGAAAAAACGGGCAATAATTTCTGCATGCGCGTACACTGCAATTATTGCTGCCACCTCAGCAATTGAAATGGAGATTTGGGTCCGCGAACGGACGCACGACTGGTGGGAGCGAGTTGCCGCCGCCTATGGCCACGACGAATGGGTGGCTAATTTCACAGATTAATGACGTGTGGGAAGCATTGCACCAATTTGTCTGTTTAGACTGTAGACACATGAAGAAATATCCGATCCATATCTGATTTAAAAGCACATAGGAAAGGTGTCATGTGTTTTTTTACTGTTTACACTGTGGTGGCACAGATCGGATACGTGCCACATGAGAGCAAAAAATCGGATTTGGGTCACTTCAAACTAGCAGTGTAAATGCATCCTCAGAGTCAGTTAAATGTCTAATCTGCCTAATAATTATGCACACTTTGAAATAGGGTGTGATCTCCTTAGGCCACACACTCCCTTGTTAGAAAAATACACATCACCTGATCAGCATTAAATCTGACAAGCATTCAAATAAAATACAGCTTGAACTTGGAAATTATGGATAAAATTATGATATGGTTTAAACTCTCACTTGCCTAATAGTTGTGCACACAGACATGGATGTTGTTGTATTTTTCTCCCGAAACAATGTGTATGGTATGCCTTGTATGTGCTGACAGTAGTACGAAACACTTCACTTACAGTACAATAGGGGAAATGGTGAGGAACTTGCGAGATGATGTGAATTGTATGCCATAGTCCATCTGTTCCCAGTGAGTGAGGAGACGGGCCTTACCCTGGTCAGGGGTTTCAAATGGAGTGCCTTTCACTGTATGTAAGAACAGGTACATTATCTGTAGAAAAAAAAACATGGTATTAATTGAAATGTTAATTTGATCATCCCTATCCTTCACATTTTGTTCAAAACAGCAATCCAAGTTGTCTTATTTATTATATAAACAAATCTGTTCCTGTTTCTTTCATTTAGGATCAAATGTTATGAGCTGGTTTGTAACAGGTACGTAACTAATAGTAGTAAGTGGTAGGTTCTAATACTACGCAAGTACCAAACCAAACATAACTCATATCACTTTAATATACATACCAGGGGTAAATGTAATCCAGTGTGGTATAATACAAGGTTTAACTAAAAGATTCAGTGCATTTTGCCCCACAACAAAGAGACAAACAGCCAACTGATATGCAGGCTCACTCCCTGGCACCTCAATGCCTTATCTTTCACTAGAATTTATTCTCTCACTAGACTTTTGTCCAGTTTGTAAGTTCAATGACCAACAGAGAAAACTGTGCATCTCTCTGATCACTTTCGCCCCTGATCACTACTAATTTACAGGAATGAATGAGTACAGGCGATGGTGGCGCAGGTGCTAGTGGTGCCATTCAGCAACCAGAGGGTTGCAGTTTCATGCCTTGCTCCACCTGAACCCATTTGCTACCAGTGGCAGGTTGGCACCTTACATGGCAGCCTCTGCCACCGCTGTGTGAATGCATTGGTGTGTATGGGTAAATGTGAGGCAAAGCTTTTTGAATGCTCATATCATATGAGTAGAAAAGCGCTATATAAATGCAGTCCATTTACATTTATAGAAATTATAGGTTTGTAATATAATGTGCTGATGCTTTCTGACAAGATGAACCATGCAAAAAATACCTTCAGCTCATACGTACCAGATTATGGATGACATTTGTCAGAGTCCACACAACAGGCACACTGAAGAATGGAATACTCAGTAAAACTATGTGCAACACAGTAGTCAGCAACAGGTACGCCAGCCAAATTCCCCGGCTGTTCATAACCCTGGTATTTGGGTTCACTTCACTGTGAGCTACCCCCACATTCATTCTGAGGAAAGTTGAGAACAGAGAACTGTGAATATTAAGCGATCTGGGAAAAATTGTTTTATCAGAAACCATTAACAAACAGAAACACATGGTTGGCAAAGGTAAATAACACAATGGGTCGTGGCAGTGCATTCTGTTTCCAACAAATCAGTGAATGTTTTGATTACTCTGGGTTGCGCCATTCTATTCAAATTAATCTCCAATGTATATTCAACGAGTCTGAGTGTGGGTTTTATTTTGGCCTATTCATGTAGGCTACATCTGATGTCACTTTTATCAGTAGAACACAGAAACAGACCCCTATTCCTGGGACCACCTTGTAGGAAAAAAAAGGTCTGTTCACGTGACAAAATGGGACAGAGCAGTTGCACTTTAGGGGGAAGAGAAACATTCAGGCTAACTTAATGTTAGCTAAAGTTCATCAATCTATCGGTCGCCTAACTAGCCGTGTTGCTTAATGAAGGTTCTTACTCTAATTACTTTGGGCACAACTTCCGTCTGATAAGTTTGAAATTCTTACAAGCTTACTGTAATAAGCTAATGTCAGGTTAGCTAGCGTTAGTTAACGTTAGAAGTTGATCTTACAAACCATATGAACTATTCTGCTATCGAATAATAATTTCGATTGTCTTTGTGTTTACACGAATAACAACGCTTCCATTTAAAAATATTTTGGTTTCAATAACAGTTGGTTTCAACATCTCTACGCATATGAAGACGGCTGCAGTAGTATGCCTTACCTTCTGTTGCAACCAGGAAATCCCGGTCCAAGTCACTTGAACCCCGCCCCTCTTTGGTTTTCAGGGCGGGCTTGTGTGCGACACGAATGTGATTTTGGGATAGCCTACAATGGGCATGTGAAGCAGTAAGAAGGCTATTTTGCACATCTCTCTCTATGAAGAGGCAGCAGAAAAAGGCCTATTCTCATGTCCCGCACCACTCATACTGTCCTGTGCTCACTTATCCCCCCACTGGCAACTGTCACATCCATCCCCTGTTCCAAAGCCCTTTCAGACACTGCTATCCATATGTTCATTTTGGCAGGAACATTGGGGAACATAGAAAATGTCTGTAGAGCACCAGGTGCAACAAACTGCTATGTTTGCTCCATGTCAAATATGGGACCACGGGGCAATAACAACATTCGTGCAGGAACATTCACCAATATTGTCCACAGAGGTTTGGGTCAAATTGCAAAACACAAATCTATGCACGTGACATCAGTAACAACAGTAGCCTACAAAACAGTCTACTAGAAACTCTAAACCTAAACTGTCAAAGATAGGCTAAGTGATTTCCATTAAGGCTATTATAACATTTAGACTGAAGAACAGACTGAAAATTTGCATTCAGGTTAGGCCCTTGACCTGCCCAAGGTTTCTTCCTTCACAACAAGATTAAAAAATAATAGGGAGTTCTTCCTTGCCCCTGTTGCTTATTGGTGCGAAGTTGTGAAGCAACACAAGACCAGACTTTTGTATGTGCTGTACAAAAATTTTTTATTTGAATCTAGGCCTATTGATAGGCTACATCAAAACAACATGAAACTCTAGCTCATTCCTATTTGGTGCGACTTAAACTGTGTGTGCATGAGGAATATATGCTGGAAACTTTCTCAACTTCAGAAAAGAGTACATACATAACAACAACATCAGCAGTGACCAGGCTACAAGACAACAACAAATGTTTTTGAGTTGTTTTGTTTTTGAGTACGTTTTCCCAGAAATTCACATCACTTAGCCTAATGTTTGACTTCTAATGTATACAGTTCCTTGTTGGAATTTGAGGCTAACATAAAGCAAGTTACTTTTTAAGTAAAAAAAAACCTATAAACACTAGAGGAATTATAGGAGGTAACAATGGACTAGGTTATATGGGATTATTTATTTAAGGAAACCACCACTTCCGTCTCTGATGACGGGTAACCTTTGTCTTTTGGGAAATTTTGTGGCAAAGAGGACAGCTTCATTGTTAAGCTTCAGGGATTGTGTCATCTAAATGTCTTCCTATGTTTTCAGTGTAGTGTAGAATTTACTAAACTGTCTTCAGATTGAGTGCTTAAAATATTTTCAGTAGAATTTATTTTTTATAAGTTACCTACGGCTAACAGAAAAAATAACAATGATCCACTCCATTTAGACAATCCACAATAATTTAGACATTTTAATAAATTATTGCAAACCTTTATAAATAGTTACAAATGTAATAAATAAGTAAATAAATACAATACTTAAATTAATAGTGCCTCTGACTGACTATTAGCCCTCCACAATATAGCATTTTTGACCAATATGATCAAGTGACATAGTCCACCCATTTCTTGCCTATCATGTAATACTGAAAGGCGCAGTAAGTTGCATGCATCATTGGCAATGGTTGGGGGACTGAAAAGCCATTCCATCAGCAACAAAAGAGAAGACACGGGTTAAGAGAATGGAGAATGAGAAAAGCCGCATAACTGCGTGTTTCCGCAGAATGCAATGCTGCCAGGGATCTTTGTTGACTCTGGTCTCCGTGATATCATTCTTTATCCCCTGTTAAAAGAAGAATTGCAAATTTATCAGTGTCTTTAAACAGACATACAACGAATTCATGCATGAAAACTGTTGACCAAAATAGTCTACAGCTTCATTTTGATACAGTTATGTGATTTAACATAGAATATGGGAAGATTTCTAATCTATCAAATAGCATTTTACCAAGAGAATTGTTTTTGACTGTTTACTTACCCCAAGTGCTTTCAATATCTCTGCAATAGCAGTACTAACGTTAGTGTCATGATTTGTCCCTTTTGCATCATCTGAGTTAAAAAGCCCATTCTCTCCAAAGATGCTGAGGAAGTTCTGCAGAACACCTATTATGCTCAGACGACACTTAGGAGAAAGGGAAAAATATGTTAAGGCCAATCTAACACTAATGAACAGAAACTATATGCATTCCTCTAGATATCTCACAGATGGCTTAGTCCCACTTTATCTTTCATATTTATAAAACAACCAATCCATTGGCTCATTTATACTAGACTGTTGAGATAGTTAGGCTACTTCTAGCATTCTCTCTTACCTGCTGTAGATTTTCAGTCATACTGTAAGGATCACAAACTCGGGCTTCCATCTTAAGATCATCCTTAAATGTGGCTGACATGTTCCTGCACGGCTCATTCATGTGAGCTGTCAATGTCCGAGCTAATTCGTTTAGTTGAATCGCTTTATTTCTGCTAGTTTTCCAATCAAACTGGGTTGGATGTCCATTAACACGCGCCTGGAGACACATCAAAAAAGCGAGAAAACCTAAGAGCCGCAGATCCATAGTAACCATATGATAGCCCAAGTGGTTGACTGTCTTGTTCATTCAATAGGTTGCTTTTCAGCGTGTGAGCCATCACCGGTGACTCGTGTAAATAAGGCGCTCTACTACGGTGACTCATGCTGGGAGGGATTTCCATGCGCACCAGGTAGGTCTATGCTTAACTATTCAGGCAAACTTGCATCATCAAGAGATGACAATGCTAAGTGGGAGGGCATGTGTAAATTGTAATTTCTGTAAAGATTTAGATGAATGGACACGCGTGAACAACCTGGAAATGGAGAAATTACATCCTAATCATGGGGCGTGGTGTCGAAGTGCTTCTGAAATACCTATTTTTCAAACAGACCACGTTACAGGGAACACGATGTAACCTAGCCTACAATAGGCCTATTTAATGGGGATACCCGATGTGCACATGGCCGCAGGCCTCCTTTCAAAAGCGAAAATAAGTGTGCATGACCCATTAGGCTACGCATGGGTTGGCCTCAGGTTTAAAATAATTAGTGATGTCGTGATAACCACTTAAATAGGCCTATATTTGAAGGTTTTTAAAATCCATAATAAAAAATGTAGCCTCGCAATTTAGCCTACGTGCGCATGAGAACATAGCCTAAGTGTATTCTGTCGATGCCTCTGTCTAAAATAGCATAGTATTTTGAGGCTGTTTCGGCAGGCAAGTCAGTATCTTACCGATAACATAATACCGCCATTGACTTAACAGTCATTGGTTCCTCAAAGCACAGCACCCCTCTAGAATTCCATGTGTCTAGAATTTATGAATTGATAAATCACTTTCAGAATTTCCAAATTATTGTCACTTGAAAGAAGAATTCACTCAGTTTACTCTCTTCCTCTAAAAGTTGGAGAAATGTTTTCAGTGGTAAATAGTGTTGGCTTTGAAGAACAGAGGAAGTGAGAAAAACTTAATCAGCCATAAACACTTCATTCACTAATGATAGTAGGCTAGTGAGAGGTTGACATAGTGAAGGCTCTGAATTTCCTGTCCAAATTCCCTCTCTAAGAAAATAGTACAGCAGTCACCAATTACTGAGTAAAGTGTTTCATACACTGAAAAAGTACAGAGGCAAGCACCATAATTAACGAATGTACTGATAGGCCAATGACAATGATGGTAATGATGGCTTCAAAGGGAATGGGGAATTTATTTTTTTATCATCCATCCATCCATCCATCCATCATATTAGCAGTGTAGGGGCAGGACTTGAAAAGTCACATAGCAGTATCCCCTATAAAAAATATGATTCTAGTTATACTCATCTAGGTCTGAGAGACATGTTTTGAGAAGATAACTTTTTTTTTAGCTTAATTATATTTTTTCTGACTTTTATACATACCCAATATTTCTCAGAATATATCAAGTCTATATGTACAGATGTGGGTGTATAAAAGGTGAGATTTCTTAATCTATGTTAAAAAAAGCATACAAGAAATTTGCCTTAGGTAGGACATCTATTGGTATACATTCAGTGCAAGAAGTACTGTTGACACATGATGGGCATCAAGACAATAAATACATACGGCACCTATCACTTAATAGTGCAGTGTCAATAGCCAACCTGGGCTCCAATCCTTACCATACTATGTAACTCAGGAGGAAAAAGGAAAACAAGCCGCCTCCAAACGTTCTTAACCAACCCGTTCTCTACCAGCCAAAGTAGCAAGATGGCAGGTGGCGTGTGTAGAGTGTGCGCTGCACTTGGGGACCATAAAGGCATCCCTATAAAGTACACCACACCTACATTGTCTCTGTTAGGGCTCCAAGAATGGCAACTTTATTGTTTTCCCCAAGCCGAAAACATCCATCTCACCCAAATCCACTGATTAGCTTTTGCTGCTTCCTCTGACGTTTCTCTTTTTACAAATTCTTAGCTCAAACTAACACTGCAATAAATGAACTCCCTTCTGCAACCCACATCAGGCTACATTTAGTGTATTTCCTGAGGGACCACCCTTCGTCCCTCATTATTTCTCCCTGTGCAATGCACCTTGACTGAGCACCTCCTTTACCTTTCTCATCTTCCAGGTTGGGATGCCATATGTAGCGACCCTGTGTCAGACTGACTTTACAGTGCATGTCTCAATGTCGCTACCGTAATCCTGAAGACTACGGGAGCAACAGATTACCATTCGTCCATATCCTCAGAATATCTGGTGATGGTTATCTGGTGGTTGTAGGTCACAAGAGAATATTTAGACAACTAAACTTCATAATTCTCTCTTTTCTCTACCCCCTCCTACTGAGCCTACTTTGCCAACGCCACAACTTTTACTTGTCTGCTAGCCTCTTCTTACCTGCACTCCTGCTTCACAACTAACCACATTTTCTCCTTCTGACTGAAAGAGGTGTCAAGCCTGCATCAATATTTAAGAAAATGTTATGTAATGGTTGTTTTGATGCATTGGTGCTATGAAAACCTGTAATAGGTATCAAAACAGGTGTTTAAAAAAGTAATTAAAAACATTTTAATGATCTTTCCAATAAATAAAATTTGGATCTGCAGTTACCCATAAGGTTGTTCTTTTTTGAGTAAAGGCTTTTTTTGTGAATATCCTAGTCTATAATGGTTTATAATTGTGTTTATATTCTGAGGTACGTCTGTTGCAATTTTAAATCCAGTTGAGAGGTAAAAGAGATGAAATTTTGTTCTGTTTCCTTAAGAGTTCTGTAATTGTATTTAAAGCCTAGTTCTTTGTGGTTGGTAGTAGCTGAGACTTTACTGTATGTTCTGTCTTATATTCTCGATTTTGCAACTCATCATAAATCTTTCAGTAGTGGGCAAATAGTACACAGGCATTTTTTGCATTAAAAAGGCCCTTCAACGCCTATTCTTGAGGAAACTGAAGAAGAATCATCTGTCTATTGACATCATGGTTTCTACCTCTGTGCGACTGAGAGCATCTCCACTGACTGTGTCACAGTCTTGCATGGAAGCTGCTCTGTCGCTGACCGCAAAGCACTGCATCGGGTGCTTAAAACTGGATTCTAAACACACTACTTCCTGCCATTGAGGATGTCTACTAGAAGAGATGTCTGCTGCGGGCTCACAGCATTTTTAAGGGCTCCCTGTTCCAGTTCCAGCCAGACAAAAAACAGCAGACTTAGGAACAGCTTTTTCCCATCAGCTGTCTCCCTACTGAACTCTGTCTCCAGATGATAATATCATTTGCACGTAACTGTATACCACTGCCCTTAAAGAAGGGCTAAGCAACGTTCTGTTTTTTCTGAACATTGCAAGTGCTGTATCTACAGGCTATAGGCCATGGTGGCGCATTCTACATAGTTCGCCGTGTAATGACTCATTTTAGCATCCTAAACAGTATGAAACTGATTCATTAAATGAAAAATGTTGCATATGTTGCATTCCGTTACCCTGTATTTACATTTATGTGTAATGGCAATAAACTTGAATCTAATCTAATCTTTGTTAATTTGGTATTCAGTGTGGTTTGGATTTGCTCCATTTTGGTGGCTTTTTCTGTTATAGTGCGCAGTATTTTTATTCATGGCTCTCTTTTGAGTCTCTTTTGAGCCTTTGAAAGTGGGGGACAAACGAAAAACACAAACATGACACATAGAGCTAAAGGCAATTGTGGAGACAATAATAAGATCTTTCATAATACGATCAAGGGATTGGAAATAGATGTGTCGGCCCCTGTACATGTTGTCTTGGGTATCTAAAAGTGACAGAAGTTTCTTTCAAATGTTTTTTGAGGATCAACATGCAAATTGATGTCTCATGTCTAATGGTTAGTATCAAAGGGTTTATAATAGTTCACAAAAAGAAATACAGAGAAAGAAATAAAGAAATACAAGAGGCCTATAAACAGTCAATCATAGGAGGAGAGCACAAATGGTTCACTAAATCAATTGGAAACTGAAGTGAAAGCTAGCCTATTGTAGCCATCGCTCATTGAAAACATCATACAAACTTCCCACAGACCAACTTAACATTTACTTGAGACTTATTGTACATTGAGCATTGTGACAACACAAGAATCAATTAAAACACTGTTAAGCAAATAAAAGCTGGTGCAAGCTATTTAAATACCTCAGGCTCTAAGAAAAACACTTGATTAAGATGTAGCAATGAGATATTTTTGCTTTGACCTTGGTTCTTTAATGACTACTAATTAACTAGTTTTTTACATCTCCCTATTAATTTAGAAAGGATTAGCACTTGGGATTCTCTAATATTCCTAAGTAATGGGAACATAGAAGCATCCTTGGATGCCTGTAACTACAGCTCAAGTTCTCACCCTTTCCGTTATTTTCCATGTTTCTTTTTACCTTTTCTGACCAGCATTGTGCTGGATCATACATTTTAATTTTCTGTTAACTTTTTGTTGCTTCTAAGTTAGTCTCTATCAGTTCAGATTTAGTTTCCATCAGTTTAGATTATAATCAGTTATTTTCCATCAGTTTAGATTAGAATCAGTTAGTTTCAGTTTAGATTAGAACCATTTTATTCAAATAATGTGCACCAATTATCTGTTACCTATATAGATCTGGTTTTACCAGGAACCTCCATGTACGGAGCAGCAAATACTTATTTTGCTATGGTAGAAATGGGCCAGAGGTTTTAAATTAGGTGATGGTAAGACCTAGTGGTTAGATGGAGAAGTGGTGTGTTTGGAAAAAAACTACATTGTGTTACAGGAAAACTGTATTGGATTTATTGATATAGGACAATATTTGAGGATTATTATGATGCTATATTAACACCATGACAAATCTGAGGGCTAAACTGCCAATTGCAACCTTGCATGGTTAGCCATAGGTCATAGAACCATGGGACAAGGTTTTTTCCTAGACCACAACAAAAATAAGGGAGTTTTTCCTTGTCTCTGTTGCTCATGTGTGCTCTCTGTGAAGTTCTATGGGACATGACATTTGTATAATGCACAGCAAAAATAAAACTGAATTGAATTTAACATTTTAAAAGTATTTTTTATTAGGTTAGTTTCTTTGTTTATTTTTTCTAGGATATTGCATTTTCTGCAGAAACAGAGTAATGCTGTAGGAATAACTGCAGGTTTGATATTGCACTTTAATGCAGTATTTTATTATAAGGGAATGCAATCCTAGTGGGGACCATGAAACGATGGCAAGGTTCAAGAGGAGGTTCGAGGGGGTACCCCTGCGGTCTGATTCTTAGCTGCATGGTCTCTGATGCAAGCTCTGTAGTATCATTTTAAAATCGTGTCCAAACAATTGGAATTAGGCCTACTGCAGTAATACTGAAAAAAAAATGCGATATTGATAATGCAGTACAACGCAGGTTTTTGTTGGTTATGGAGATGAGAAGTGAAGTGATGCTATTTCCATAATCACCTTGGAGATAGCGATCTCATGTCTCACTCCTCTGTCCGGCTCTAAGGGTCATTTTATGCAGATTTGGCAGATGTCAGTAGCCATAGTTGCTATTAATTAGGCTACTTTATCATTTTAAACAGCTTTTGCCAGAGACGTTGCTTTGCCTCTCGTTACTTTACGTACGTTTTCTTGACAAGAGTTGATTGGTTCTGTTCAATGACGCGCCTTTCTTACCGGAAGTTCACGATTGTTATTGTTGAGACGATGGGTTCCTTTATTTTAACGTAGAGGGTTATAATTCAGCTTTAAACGGTAGGAAAATGCATATGCATACTTTGCTAAATGTTCTCATAAACAACGAATATTACGTGAGACATGTATGAGGTTACATTTGTTTCCAGACAGTTTGAATAAGCTACCGTAGCTAGCTAACATCAGGTACTCTTTTCTACACACACGACTTGTTAAAATCGTGGATTGTAGCCTGCAATAGGGGGGAAATTAGAATACTGGAAAGGTCAGAGCGGTTGGTGTTAATATCTTATGTGTCTTAAGACAAGCAAATTTCCTGCAATTACATCGTTAGACTGCAGACAAGTTATTAGTGGATAAATGTCAACGTTGTGTGTAAAAATGCTAATGCAACATGAGTAATGTCTGTAAGCGCCACTGTGGACAACTACCTTTTTGGCAGAATGCAAAACATTTAGATACTTTCATAGAGTTGTGTGTTCTAGACTACATGTAATTATATGATGTCTGCAGGATCATGATGAATTTCGAGGGGCTGGATTCTGGTTTGGGCGATTACTCGTCCGGGTTACATGGAAGCCTCGAACCAGTTCTAGAGCCGTCTTTGGATCCTAGGCTCGATCCTTCGCTTTTACAAGGTGTTGAGCTAGATCCAGATGGCTTAGCGGTGCCCGTAGCTGAGTCGGTGCATCTTCTGGAGGGATTGTTTTCGGAGTTGCATAGCGTTGCTGCGGAAGTTGGTATTCCCGTTACTGCGACACACTTTGATGTACAAGAGGAGCTCCTATGGATGGGAAACCACCGGGTAAAGAGATAACACAAGTTCTCTTCTGCTTTTGGGACCTACGTTGTCCAATACTTTCCTGTTAACTAGAATTGTTCATTCAATTCCTGAAATGAATGTCATGCTACTCACAAAAGCTGTGTTTCTCCCATGCGTGCACGAACAGTTCAAATGGCATTGTACGCCCATAACGTTAATAGTTCTGAATGCCCTGTAAACAAATGACACAGATAATTTGCTTTCATAGCAAATAATCAATTGATTTCTAAATGTCTAAAGCTAATGTTTATCCACACTTCACATGACTTTATACTATCTAAATTAATTTTGAGATTGATTGGAACCACAGGTCTCATGACTATCTTTAGATTATTCACAATTATTATATTGTGATTCTCAATGTTTGTTTGTCTCTTCAATAGGGTCATGCCAGTTCATTCTTTGGGCCCACAATGGGCCGATTCTCCTCATTCCAAGTGCACCTGACCGATGTTCGTAATATCCAGAGTATGGAGACAGGGGTGTTGTTCCTCACTAAGAACAACCTCAAGTGTCTCACTCGTGGGGGACTCATAATGTTTGACTACCCGTGAGTTATACATGTTAAGAACTGCCATTAGCTGCATGATATATTTGCTATGCTAGATGTTACAGAAGGTCATTAAAAAATACTGTTTCTAAATGCAGATGTTTTGATATCCGCTGATAACATTTGTTGTGGAATTTAGAATGGAGGAGGGAGCTGACATGCACAGTTTGCTTTTGACTGACAATAACACATTGCTCATGGCCGGACTTCAGAACTATGTAACAGAGGTTGACCTTGCCACAGTGCAAGAAACTCAGAAGGTAAAAAAGTCTGTAAAATAGCTCGACCTATATTTGCTGCAATATTCAGCTGGATTTAGCCTCAGCAGTATGAGACAATATATATCTAGTTGACATTTTTCCTGTTCCTGTGCTTAGTTTAATGTGGAAGCTCCAGGCGTGGCCATCATTAGGCAGTCCAACCGTTTTCTCTTCTGTGGCCACACGTCTGGGAAGGTAAGATATGAATATGTCACCTAATGATTAACTGTTTACAGTGTTTTCACCATGTTATGCTACATGTGGTCCAGTCATATAACTTCTATTCAATATCTCTATTTTTCACTCCATCCTCCTGTCTAAACGCGCAGGTGTCTCTCCGTGACCCACGTACTTTCCAGATGGAGCATGAGTTTGATGCCTTCTCAGGGAGCTTGTCCGATTTTGACGTGCATGGAAACCTGCTGGCAGCGTGTGGCTTCTCCAGTCGTGGCCTGAACGGCCTGGCCTGCGACCGCTTCCTCATGGTGTACGACCTGCGAATGATGCGGGCCATCACGCCACTCCAGGTGCACGTGGACCCACTCTTCCTTCGCTTCATTCCCACATACACCTCCCGCCTGGCCATCATTTCCCAGAGTGGTGAGCTCCTCCACTCCTGCTGGCTAAAGATAGCACTTAGCTTAGATGTTTTTTGAAGGTAGTACTGTACCTTTTTTATTACTTTATTAGACAGGGCTAAGTGATGTACTTTACTCTATAATGCTCTAATTTGAAGCTATACTGTAATTGTGTTATTCCAAATATGCCTACATACTCAAATAGTCAAATATGCACCAAAACTTTTTTTTTCGATTTAGGATGGGTGCATTGGATAGAAATACTGGATTATTGACAGTGATTTCAGTAGTTACTGTCTGCTTATAGTGCTTAGTGATAGTGCTTCTAGCTGGAACTGGCAGTGCTTCTAGTGCTTACCTGCAGTCCTTATAGTGCTCACTGGCAATCTATATAGTGGTTACTGTGTGTGTGCTTATATCACTTTGTGGCAGTGTGCAGTCTAATGTTTTTGCTCTCTTTTGTTGCTTTCTCTAGGTCAGTGTCAGTTCTGTGAGCCCACAGGCTTGGCCAACCTTGCCGACATCTTCCATGTCAATACAGTGGGCCAGCTGCTTATGAGTTTTGACGTGTCCTCCAGCAAGCAGGCGTTGTCCTTTGGAGACTCAGGGGGCTGCGTGCACCTGTGGTCCAGTACGCCGGACGTGACCTTCAACGGGTACTCACGTGAGACAGACTTTGGCTTGCCCTGCCTGGTGGACTCGCTCCCACAGCTGGACTGGGGACACGATCTGCTGCCACTCTCACTCACCCCTACCCCACTGACCACAGAGCCCCTGCTGTCCGACTGGTCCACCTCGCTGTCCACCCCCAGCCCCAGGTGCCAATGCACTTCCTTTATACTTAAGTTCACCTCAGGATCAGAGGGTCCATTTGACATTATTAGTGCTATCCTACTGTGTCTGTCTTTTTTATCATTTTTTTTTATTCATATTGCATGTATTCAAAATACTCTTCTTATTCAGCAAGATTAGTTCTTTCAAGTTCTTTCTGTATTTATAGCTTCCTGATAATTTTGGTAGTGAAACATTTACACCTTTTTTGCCATGTGAATGAAGACATTCTTTATTTCTGGTCATGTTGTGTCATGGACAAAAATATATTGTTCATGGCTTTTGTTATTGTACCCTGAAGTGAGACCTATTTCCCCATTGATAAATGTATATAAACAGGGTTTGTTTTGATGTTTGTCTGCAGGTGAGTGCAACATTGAATGACTATGCTGCAGTGTAAGGTTGCCTCCTGCTGATGCTTGTGTGTTATTGCAGGGGTAGTTGATTTCAGTGCCCTCAGCTTTTAAGCCTGTTCTTTCTCTTTTATTTTTCTTTGGAAATATTCCACAGACATGCACCTCCAGTGGACCCAGAGATCCTGCGCACAATGAAAACGGTAGGCTTCATCGGGTATGCCCCAAATCCTCGTACACGCCCCAGAAATCAGGTAGGTGTTGAACCATTCATGAATGATACTGTTGATTGTGTTTATTGTGGCCAGTAGGCCATTATTACCTCAGGCCCACATGACTGACTGCAGCATTGCACCTTTGGGCAGGTTCCTTACAAGATAAAAGAGGCGGAACTGGAATATGACAGCTACAATCAAGTACCAGAGTCTCCCATTGGTCGAGATGAAGAGCCACACTTATACATGGTCCCAAAGAAATATCGCAAGGTACAATGAGACTGAAATGCAAATTCAATCTATCGTCTGTATTTTCATGGATGGCTCTCTAAACACACTTATTTGATGGATTTTGTGTAGGTCACTATTAAATACTCCAAACTTGGTCTTGAGGACTTTGACTTCAAGCATTACAACCGGACACTCTTTGCTGGTCTGGAGCCTCATATTCCCAATGCATACTGCAACAGCATGATTCAGGTACAGTGGAATACACTGCCACATGATATGATGTGGATATACTCTCTGGTTGCTGTGTTAGTCTATTTGAAATTGGTAACTAACTTCGTATATTTAACATTCAGCCCTTTTGAATAAAATGCATTGTAATTAATGTTCACCAGAACTTGTTAATAATTCAATGCTTCTTTATTTGGAGAAAGAAATAACAAGGTATTTTGAGTGTTGATAATAGGCTAGACAAATTGATAGATCATCCCAAATGGGAATTCCATTGTTTCAACTGCCTTAAAAGCGTAGAGTACACACTTACTAAAACTTGACTTGGGCTTAGGTAGAGGGTCAACACACAGTGTTCAACTAAGTACTAACATACAACTGTGGTTGTCTGGCAAGACCTTGCAATATACATCAGAGTGAGTTAAAGTTGTGCCATTTAAAGCTCTCCACCACCTCTACCTCGTCCCCCAGAATAGGAATGGTGTTTATTTTATCCCTGGTCTTTTCAAAGTTCACCATCTTTTCTTAAGTCTGGACTGCCTTTAAGAGCAGGTGGTTGTTTCTGCGCCAGTAAGCCGTCCACCAGTTGCCGCTATTCTGTTTTCTCCCCATCCCACTAATTCAGGACCATCTGAGAACTTCTGCAATTGGCAGGACTTAGAGCAGCACTGAAAGTGGGAAATGTAGTGTAGAGAGTGTGAAGAGGAAGGAGGAAAGTACAGTCCCTTGCACTTAGTTCATCCGTACATAACGTCTTGAGGACTCCCCTTGCCATGCATTAGATGTGTTTTTCATGTGAAACTTTATGTGTCTGTTGTGTTTTGTGCTGGAAACTCTCCAGGTGCTGTACTTCTTGGAGCCTATTCGGTGCCTGGTGCAGAATCACCTGTGTCAGAAGGAGTTCTGTCTGGCCTGTGAGCTTGGCTTTCTCTTCCACATGCTGGATCTGTCCCGAGGGGATCCTTGCCAGGTACGCTTGCACTCATCAGCTAGGCAACCAGGATCAGTAGTCACTCCATGAATCCTTTCACATATGAAACCTTGTAGCCGGAAGTATGACTATGTTAAGTGCTGCCTCATGACACCTAAGATTAATAAATATCAATGATTGCAGAATGCTGTTAAAGAAAATGATTGTATAGTTTGTCTAAACAATCTATGATGCGCAGTCAGATTTCAACAGATTGTGTTGTTCATCAGATTAAAGCATAGCCAGTGTCCTCTGCCCTCACAAATACACAGCTGTCTGCCTATAGCCTCTCCCAGTGCTGGTTGTCATATGTTAGATGATGATATGTTGATGCCAGTGCTTTATGCAGACACAGTACCACAGGCTTTGCCTTTATTAGGATACCCTGATCAGAATCATTTTCCTTTGTTGCACCGACACACAATATGAGAGGTCCCCCACCTGCCAAATCCTACTTTTAACACAAGGTACAAGGAAGTTGCGTTCTTTGCCTCACTGTACTTGACTTTGTGATGCCCTCGTAAGGTGACAACGTAGGCTTCACACATTCTTAGGTTTCTCCTCCCCGCTTGCCTCTCCCTTTACTTCCCCTGCCTCCCCCCACGGTTCTTCTCATTGAATGTCCTTCCATCGCTCTGCCAGGCCAGTAACTTCTTGCGTGCTTTCCGCACCATTCCGGAGGCATCTGCGCTGGGCCTGATTCTGGCTGACTCAGATGAGCAGACAGGCAAGGCCAGACTGGGCCGCCTCATCCAGAGCTGGAACCGCTTCATCCTCACCCAGCTGCATCAGGAGACCCAAGAGCTGGAGGGGCCACAGGCCTACCGGGGGGCTAGCAGCAGGTGAGGACCTCTCGGGTCCATGGATCTCTTAGAAGGGTTCATGGCACTCAAGTACCCAAGCCTGATGGCTTGACTGCTTGCTGAAGGAAGAGGAGTATTTACCTGCCGGTGAGCCAAAGGTGCCCTTCTGATTTTCTTTTGTGTTGTGTCTGATTAGTTCCTTGGGTTCATCAGCAGAATCTGTAATTGGCCGTCTGTTTGGCTGTGAGGTGGAGAACAGTAGCCTGTGTCGCTGTGGAAAGGAGACGGTGCGCTCTTCTCTAACGCTGCTCTTTACCCTGCACTACCCTGAGCAGAGCTCCACAGGTCAGTTCCTGGATCTCACACTCCCATTGCTGTCCCCATATTCTAGCCCAAAGACCGTGTTTAGTCACCACATTGTTTATTGCTTAGTCAAAATGCAACTCACCTCTTTAAAGACATGACTGCACTAATGAATCCAACTGCTTCCCTGCCTCAGATAAAACCCCCAAGGAGTATGAGTTTGTGGAGATCCTAAAGAAGAGCATCTGCCTTGAACAGAGCACGCAGGCCTGGTGCGACAACTGTGAGAAGTACCAGCCCACAGTAAGAACTTGCCACCTTTCATCCAGTGCCACTCGAGCTTTGGCCATTCTTGTGTAAGAGTAGGCTGTGCTAATTCTTCTAAGAGCCAGCCATTAGATGAAGACTGTAAAAGAAATGTGAGAGGAAGGATGTCTTCTGAACTGGGTCAGCAGCAGTTTAGATAGTTCCCTCCTCAGACTCATGGCATTGTGTGATGTGAATGATTACATGACATTTGCACATTAGCTATTTTGACCATAGAACATGTACTTGACCTCTTTTCCCAGGACTTCCTAGCACCATCATCATGGTGTGCCTCCACATTAAGGGACTAAGTGCAAGTGTTAAGGGAGGGGAACTGTGATTGGGCCTAAGCTATTACTGGCTTTCCTCCCTTTCCTGTATATCACTCCAAGCCCTTTTTGGTGTCCAACAGCCTCTTGCTTTGTGTGTGCCCAGGTGCAGACGCGTAACATCCGGTGTCTGCCTGACGTGCTAGTCATCAACTGCGAGGTGAACAGTGTGAAAGAGGTGGAGTTCTGGAGAGCCCAGGCAGAGGTGAGATGGTGGTGATGATGTTCCTCACCGCATGACAAACTCATACAGACTATTTGATCAAAAAGCACACAAGGAACAGATTATTCTGGGATTAAGAATATAATGTAGAAATGTTTTTCAAAAATGATTAAAATATCTTTTAAAGAGATCTTCACAAGCATTTGTAATTGTTTGTGCTACAGTATGCCTTTAACAAAGCCCTGAAGAAAGAAGCTGCTGAGCCACCAAAGCCTAAAGAACCTCTGCCAACCGAATGGTGCATAGAGTAAGTAGTCCGCTGCTAAATCAAATGCTGAAGCTGTAAGATCTCCCACGTTTGTAGTTGATCCATTTCTTACTTGTGAAAAGTCCTCATGTGTCTGTCATTGTGCGCTTCACCATAGCAGCAGACATGAATGGCCATGCAGCTTGACGTGCTTGCTGTTCATCTAGTGGTCTTGTCTCTAGGAACGACCTGTGCAATGTGGAGGGCCTGACCTTTGACACAAGGGCAGAGGACCTGCAGCATGTGTGGATCCCGCTGAGCCTGAAGATGTCCATCAGTAAGAGTCAGGGTCTGGAGATCTCCATCTGGCCAGAGGGAGAAGAGGTGAGTGACACGGGAGCCACAGAGCCTCTGCCTGCGTCATTGAAGCCATCTAGTCATATGGGTTGCCAGTGAAGTGCCTCAATATGGCAGTGCTTTGGAACATCTGCTCTACATTCAAATAGGTGCTAAAAAGCTCTTCTTCTAAAAAGCTTCTTGTTTTTCTTTACAGCAATTGTATTTTATAACACATCTTACTACTAATCGTAATTACCCACATTATTTAGGATCTAGAAGATCAAATCTGTTCGGTTAAAAGCACCTCTCCGGTCAATTAATGAGACTTTCATCTTTTGCTGTTTAAATAAGCATGTTTTTGTTAGTGCCATAGGGAACTAATAGAGGCTTTAATTCCTACTTGCCCTGTAAAAGCCATATGGGTGCCTGTTTTGTAGCTAAGTGCAGTAGAGGAGGCTGAAGGGGCTGCTGTATACGACCTAGTGGTGACACTCTCACATGTACTGGATGCCCGCAGTGGTGGCAACCTGGTGGCCCATATCAAAGTAGGGGAAACCTACCATCAGAGGAAGGAGGTAAAGCCATTTAATGTAATAGAGGCATAGGTGCTTTTTGAAGTAGTCTCCAAAGATTAACCACATTTATGTTTGTATACTGAAGGGTGTGACACATCAGCAGTGGTATTTATTTAACGACTTCCTGATTGAACCCATCGATAAGGTAAATGTCATCTGGCTAATAGAACTGTGAATAGTTAAGTCATTTCTACTGTCGTTTCCCAGGAATAAAATTATGTGTGTTTTTTCTTTGTCTCAGCAGACTGAATCTGTTCAGTTTGATGTGAACTGGAAGGTTCCGGCTATTCTCTATTATGCCAAGAGGAATTACCACTCCAAATATGACCTGCGCAGTAAGGGCCTCTTGCATCTGTTCTACCATCCTGGGCTACTTGTGCTCTTAATTATAATCCCTGTGTTTTCTTTTCTGTTATTTTTTTAGTTAAAAATCCCATTGAGACCAGTGTGCTTCTCACTGAGGCCTCTCTGGCTCGAAAACAGAGGAAGAGTCATGCGACCTTCATCCCCCTCATGGTCAGTGAGATGCCGCAGGCAGGAGACCTGGTGGGACTGGATGCAGAGTTTGTCACACTTAATCAGGTTTGGATCTCTGTTTTCAGCTGTGGAAATACTGTCTCTCACTGGCTTCTGCAGAATTCTAGGACATTTTTGAATGCGTTACTTGTTCATAATGTAAGCTAATAACATGGGCAATAAAAGTGAACTAGCTCCTCCGTGAGGCAGTGTCCATGCGGGGGGTGTGTGTGTGTGTCCAGTGCTTCTACTCACTCCTGCTTGTGCATTGGTAGGAGGAGGCTGAGCTCCGCAGTGATGGCACTAAATCCACCATCAAGCCCAGCCAGATGTCTGTGGCCCGCATCACCTGTGTTAGGGGCCAGGGGCCCAATGAGAGAGTGCCTTTTATAGATGATTACATCTCCACCCAGGAGCAGGTAACAACTTTAACACTGTGCTTTACAACAGCTTAGTAACATGTATGCAACAAAACAGTCAACCGACTACTTCTTGTTATTGTTTTGTTAGGTTGTTGACTACCTGACTCAGTATTCTGGAATTAAGCCAGGTGATCTTGATGCCAAGATCTCCTCCAAGCACTTGACCACTCTCAAGTCCACTTACCTGAAACTGCGCTTCCTCATAGACACGGGGGTTCGGTTTGTTGGTCATGGCTTACAAAAAGACTTCCGTGTCATAAACTTATTGGTATGTCTTAGTCAGATTCAGACATCTTCATTATTATTAGACTAAATTGACTGACTTATTGTGCAGTGCCTGATTTTGAAATTGTGACTTTTTATCTGGTAGAAAATGTGATTATTGTCTATGTTGCTGTATTTCTTGAATATCATGGATCTGTTGAAAAATAATCTTTTTTTTTTAGTAATTTGCTGTTCTGGCCTGTGATTTCAGGTACCCAAAGACCAGGTCATTGACACAGTGTACCTCTTTCACATGCCACGCAAGAGAATGATCTCACTGCGATTCCTTGCCTGGTATTTTTTAGGTTTGTATATGTGTTTCTGTTTCTGTGTTTACCAAGTTGATCATTGTATTTCATTTTATTTTTAGAATAAAATAACAAACAGTCCAATTGGAGTTGGACAGATAACATATTTTAATCATGTTATATAAATATTTTTCTGTGAATTCATCACAAATGGAAGAGGGTTATGCATTTAATTGAACTCATTTTATTTTTTTACTGATTACTTGTTGATCACTACTAAAATTACTCCCTTTTGTTATAGATCTGAATATTCAGAGTGAAACACATGACAGTATTGAAGATGCTCGTACAGCCTTACAGCTCTACAGGAAGTACTTGGAGTTAAGTCGGGGGGGGCAATGATGAGGTCCGGAAAGTGTTAAAGGCACTGTATGAAAAGGGACGCAAGCTGGATTGGAAAGTTCCGGATGCAGACCCCACAGATGGTTCAGGTAGCCCAAAAAGTACGATGCTGGTAGGAAGCTAAGTTGTTTGTACATTAACAGGGCAGTCAAGGATTTCTGTGTTTATCATTGAGTCTACTATGTGTTCACAGCTCACCTTCTGCTTTTGTCTCCAGGTTCATCAGTATTTCCCTCGGTGATGGAGCTGTAAATTGCATTTAGATGAGATTCTTGTCTCTGAACTCTTGATGGAGAAATCTTTCAAATAATTTTTGCAATTTGCACGACACTTGCTTTGTGCAAGACCCTATAATATCTGGTGGAAAAACTGTCAGGCTGGTTTCTCAACAGTTGTTTCAAAATTTTCCTCATGTGTAAAATAATAGGACCGCTATCATGGACAGGACTGATAAATTGTAACACAGACAATGAACTGTCATAGATTGAAACTGCAATTATTTTTTCTTTTGTGTGGACTGAATTTATGTTGTGTATTTTGTATTGCTTTGGACATTAAAGTTATCATAGAACATGTTTTTTGACCATCAGAAATTGTTCTGTACGGCTCAATAATAGCGTATGCAAATTTGTGCGTCTGAAAGTGACCCAGGAGCACTGCTACAGCGTCTTATTCAGGCTCATTTAAAAGGGTTAGAACGAAATGATTCGTATCCCCACCCCTGGCAAATTCACCCTGGCAACAAGCGGTTGGACCAGAGACTGTTATAAACGATCTGGACCATGCAAATGTAGGAGGTATGTCCTTCTCCATGAATGTATGTAAATTGGAAGTGTGTACTGTAGATAAAGCATACATTGCACAATAAGTGAAATATACCAGAAAGTGTGACTGCTATAACAGGTTAGACTATTGCTGGAGAGTTCTGAAGTGGCCAGCAATGAGCCAGATTTAAATCCCATTGAACACCTGTGGAGAGATCTTAAAATTGCTGTTGGGAAAAGGCACCCTTTCAATATGATTGACTTGGAGCAGTTTTCAAAGGAAGAGTAGTCCGAAATTCCAGACGATGCAACCAAATTTTAAAAAAGGGTGCCAATAATTTTGTCCAGCCCATTTTTGGAGTTTTGTGTGACATTATGGCAAATTTGCTTTTTTTCCTCCTATTTTTGGTTTGTTCCAATATGTATAAAGAGAATAAACATGTGTATAGCAAGTGATAATGAAATACTTTTCTGTGAGAAATACTTGATTTTCTGAAGAAGAAAAAAAATACAGAGGTGCCAACAAATTTGGCCATGACTGTAGCACTTTTTCTAATTTTCCTTTTTTTCCCACTTTAACCAATTCATGTGTTTTTTCCTGATTGATGAATAGATGGTGTAAATGTGCTTGGCTTTTTCAAAAGACTTGCATCAGAAGTTCTTTTCTTTAGCCTACCCTTATCCCGAGCAGCATTTTTGAATACAGGGTTGAGTCTCCTAGGAAACCGTAAAAACCTTTGAAATTTCATAGCAGGGATCTCAGACTAAGAATGAACAAAAAGTGTTAACCAGTTTTAATTCGTCATAAAATGTGCTTTTAAATGTTAGGTTTGCACATTTGGCTTATTTTTAATTTCTGGCTATTTGCATCACAATTGGAATGTTTTAATAGAATATGTGGTGATCTTTGCAAGCAGGCAACATAGTTTAGTTACTACTGATTAGGCCTTTTGATGTTTAATAATACATAGCTATTTTTAATTATTTATATGCATGGCATTTCTAACAAAAAAGACTAAGTCGGTGGAATTAGAACTGGTGTTTGGAGAGAAAAAAAAGCCCCCCATCCCAAAGTTAACTCAAGCTGTCTGACGTCATACTCCCACAATGCACGCGCTCAGCTACTCGAGCGCTGCGGTATGTAGAGGGAAAATAACTCAGGCCTAAAAAATAACAAAAAATCCTAAAAATTTAGAAAAAATGTACTAAAGATAATGAATAAAGTATACATGGTGGAAGTCACACAAACAGCAGTTAGACAGAATTTGTGCCGGATTGGGATATCTGAAGTTGCCTCCATCGACAAATGCAGTCCTCGAAAGTTCGTGGTGAGTTTATGCCCAATTTACTTTTTCAGCTTTTACCCTTCTCCATGCACTTGCTAATCGAATGTATTTCAAAATAAAACGGAAGAAAGCGAAAAGAACCATATCATCCACGTGTATGGGCCTTTAATGATCTCGATTTTGTGAAAGAAGTCGATACTATCATCATAATGTATGTTTTTGTTAGATAAATGTGGCCTCTGGGCTAGCTACCGACAATATGGACACTAGATACATGGAAAATTAACGAAAACAGTGCAATTATTTGAATAAACGTGTGTTAAAGATTACTTAAAATGAACAGTTAAACTTTTTTGTTAGTGACTTTCGGGTGTTTTTCCCTTATTGGTTCTTCTGATTGTTCATAACACGAAAGGACGGTATGCTACCCTCTTAGGCTACTGTCAATTGCACAGTAGGTTATGGAGTAGCCTCAAGGGTTCCAAAATGTGTAATTTAGGCGTTTTTAAATATATAGGTGGAATTTCATATGAATCTAGTACTTTCCCTAAGTGATTGGCTGTAGGCTAGGCCTTTAGCCATCACTTTTACTGGCGTCGTGACATGAAACACAGGGCAAAGTTTCCGTATATTTGTCAAATAAGTGGATTAGACATAAAGATATTATTTTTAACCCCAGGTGGCTTCAAAATTTAACCCAGTCAATAATACTCAACTCTAGGCCCAATGTTTTCTGAAACACGAAAATATACATCTAATTTTTGGATTTGATATGGTAACAGTGTTTTACCAGTGGGGTATTAAAATGTTGAGTCAGTGAAGAGGCAGATATTTGAAATACTTTAGGTCTAAATTGACAGACTAAATATATAGTTTCAAGTCTTTTGTGGGGTCTGTTCATTTCAGTCTTTAGGCAGTATCTCCATTGTATTTAAACTATCTTACAAGAAAGATGAAATGATTTACGTAGCAGCAATAGATCCCAAATGTATTATCGCCGTGATGAACCCTGAAACATTTTCATTTAAGTGTTTATTAGGTTTACTGTAATGGATAGAGTATTATAACGCACCACTGTTTGCTGTTGAATTTTATTCCGTATTTAAAGCAGGCTTAGTTGAAACCCACACTGGACGTTCATGTGGGCCCATATTAACTAAACTGAATTTCTTATTTTCATCTTGTTAATTGCAGGACAATGCTGATTCAAAACTTCCCTTTATTTTTAACTGCTGCACTAAGATGGATGTGTGGTATGTGAATAAATTGTTTTATTTTTAAATTATAACATTCATTGAAGAAATTCTACAAAATCAAATGTTACATTTCAAAATTGTATTAATTTTCCCTTTCTTGTGCTGGTTAGACATGTGGTTACTCTCTCTCTCAGTATCTGCCTCAACTCTGTCTGTGAGAAAATGTACCACGGGAAAGACCACCTGAACAGCCTCCTGCAGACCCACGATCCTAATAAGCAGAACTTGCAGTGTGAGGAATGTGGTAAGCACTACAACACCAGACTGGGTTACAGGCGACATGTGGCAACACACGCGACCTCCAGTACAGGGGACCTCACCTGTAAGGTGTGCCGGCAGGGTTTTGAGAGCATGCCTACTCTCCTGGAGCACCTGAGCACCCACACAGGTAGACCACCACCAGCAGGCACTGCCGTGAGGGAGAGGAGGCACCCCTGTGACCACTGTGATCGCCGTTTCTACACACGCAAAGATGTGCGGCGCCATGCAGTGGTACACACAGGGCGCAGAGATTTCTTGTGCCCACATTGTGCCCAGCGTTTTGGTCGCAGGGACCATCTCACAAGGCATTTGAAGAAAAGTCATGCTCAGGATCCCAGTCAGCTTGCCCCCATGGCCCAAGGCACTATGAAAGAAGAGCCCAGCCCCACCTTAGGCCCGGTAACACTCACAAAGGACGCTTCAGAGGCCTTTTCAATGAGCTTGTACAACCCTCAGCATCTTCAGAGTGCTTCTACCTCTGGGGTACGCCACCACCACCATCACCACCATTCACTAGTGCCTGGCTCTCTGTCAGCCCCCCTGGGGGTTGGTTGCAGTATGGAGCCTCCTAAGCTCCAGCAGCAGCAACTTCAGCAGCAGCAGTACCTACAGTCCCCTAGGTATCAGTCTGGATCTACCTCATACCTGAAGGCAGAAATGGAGAACCTCTTGGCTGAGCTTCAGTGCGGGCCACCTGCCCCTCAGGCAGCTGCCCCAGCATCCTCATCCCGCCCAGGAGACTTGTTTCCAGATGCCCTTGGTCAAGACCCTCACTTCTCACTCAGGAACTCTGCCTTCTCTAACACAGAGCCCACCTCTGCTGCTAATATGGACCTCTCTCATCTCCTAGGCTTCTTGCCATTTGGTTTGCCTCCTTATAGCAGTCCTTTGAGCACAGGAGGCCTAGTGATGGGTTACTCAACGACCACCACTGCTGCCAATTCTTCCTCTTCCTCTCCTCAAGTGTCAGGGCCACTTTCCTCATTTCAGCTTCCACAGCCTCAGGAAACCCAGACCTCAGGCCCCCTGAACCAGCTACCTGCAGTGTTTAGCCCTGGCTTCAGTTCACACACACTACCACGATTTCACCAGGCCTTTCAACAGTGAAGCCTCCCTGGATAAAGTGGGGTGTGAGAGGGTGAATATAGAAAATACGTGTATGACATAGAGCCTGCTGAATGAGAGTGTTATATTTTGAGTAAGGCCAGATGCAGTTACCCTGAAGTCAAAGTGAACCTCCATAGGCCTAAAAAGTTTAGTTTTAGTTGTTCCTTTCTAGTTTTAGATTATGCATAGGTTTATGCATTTTCAAGCAGTTATCCCCTTTGTTGTCTATTTTCACATCCGGTTAAAAACCCAAGTGGCAAATTTGCCCACAAAAGGCAGACACATCATTTTTATTTTATGCCCATTATGTATCACATGAAGCAAACTGACATAGTGTCTTCTTGAACAGTGAAGCACTTCTACTGCCTTTAGCAATTAGCACTTCTTTGACTGAAAGAGGAATTCAGTCATGTCCTACATACTTTTACAAATGTCCAGAACTCTGGATTCTGTCATATAGTTTTACCTCATGCACATTTTAGCACATTAACATGAATTTTACTATTGTTATTCTGACATCTGTCAAGATTTCACAAGCAGATTTACTCTAATGGGGGTATGATTTTCTAAAGTGGTTTTAGTATAGTGAGGTTTGACCTATTTTAGCAAAATGATGTTTGATATCCCTAAGTAATAGCATATTTAGATTTTAGTTTGTGCTAGACAGAGTATCTGGTGTGTGTTCTGATAAAGGCAATAGTTAATCTCGTATCTGCAGAAAGCAAACTGGATTTTTGTGATTGATTGAATTATTTTAGTGTATGCGATTCTCAAGATTTCCCCAGAATATTAGCATGATTTTTGAAAATACTATCATATACAATGTGTGTGGAATGAAGTTACAGGCAAAGGTATTTAAACTTTTTGCTGTGAAACATTACCAAAACATTTGTAATCAGTGGTTTTGAAGTCTGAAATGCATTTATCAATATTATCTCCTCACAGTTATCATTTTATTATTATCTAGCATCTTCAAATAATATCTGGAAAGAGATTTTATGAATGATTGAAGACTGTTTTCAGAGAAATAGTGGTTGTGAACCTGTTTTAAAACATTTACACTCTGATGATTGGTTGATTACAGAAGCCTGAATATCTGCCCCTGATCATTTACACAGGAACTTTGGGCCTATTTGGCCTCAGATTGAGTAAGCACTTCTGTGGGGATTCCAGAGAAATTATGTGGTGTACATGTTATGAGACCAAGAACATAATACGCATATTTTCATTTGTTAGCCTATTTGTTAGCATTATAGATTTTACTTTTTTTTTTTAACACAACATACCTCATTATCAATCCTGCTACCTGAATCTGCTATTTGCAGTGTAACAGTATCACTTGAAACTGAACAAGGAGGGCCAGATTGCAACTGTGTATAGTGGATGGTATCAAACATATCTTGGCTGTTACAATTTGATGTTAGAGGAAATTATTTTTAAGACTAATCAGACTATGTGATTGACTTGATAATAAAATAGGGCATTATACTCCCTATCTACATCAACATGTTTATGGGAATGATGCTCGTACTTTAAAAATAATGAGTATGCTGCACCCACCTACTTTTTGTAACAGGTTGTTATGAAAGATGTTTGTAGACTAAATGAGCACACCAGAGGCGTTTGTTTTCTTCTTATATACCTCACCCAACATTGTGCCAGTCACATTAATGCAGGGAAATCAGTACTTGTGCACTTAACTAACAATATTCTGTTAGGCCCATAACTGTACATTCCCTGGTATTCAGTTTTGTAGTTAGATCTGTGTAGTTACTGTGATATTTTGATACTGGCTGACTACCTCAGACAATAGCACTTTGGTGCTACACATTGTACCTCATGATGAGAGAACTGTGTTTAGAGAAATGTATACCTTTTAGGAAAATTGTTGTGTATCTGTAAAAGCCCAGCACGGGCCTTGACAATACCAATGTTTTATCGATCCTTTTTAAAAGAGAATAAAAGTCAAAAGCTAAATATTTTGTCTTTTTGTGATAAAGTAAAATACCTTTGTACCTGACACAGATGCCAAATGTCAACTTATGTACTGACAAGTATTATACATTATACAATCTGCACATTTATCTTATGCAGTAAAACATATTTTCATAGGGTTTCATAGGGTGATAACCCTATTCAAAGTAGTGTCAGGATATGCTACACATTCTTAATGTATGGCTTATGCACATAGATTCATGCAAGGAATATTGAAATCAATGTGACCATGGGTTAGTATGATAACATGATTTTACTACCAAATGCCTTTTATTTCTAATAGTAACTTTTGGACACCCTCGCAAAAACATAGTACAGTGCAGTCCAAAATGCATTTACTCCAGAAATAATGTTGAAAGCTGTCCCTTTGATATTGCAGTATAACACGTAGGCATTTTACAGCCTGGGTGCAACATGTGGCCCTTTGGGCATCCCTACCCAGGTCACGACTTTGAAAAGCTTTATGGTTAGACGTATACATATGGGTGCACGTTCTGCAGCAACTGATGATTATTTTCCTCCCCAGTCTATACATCACATTTCATAAATAAAAAAAAATACTTTCAGAATAATGTGTATAATTGCACTTCTGATTGCCAGCAGCTTATTATGATGTGTTATTTACTCCTTTTTATAATGAGAGAAAATTAATAATAAGCAGAATTAAGTTCAAGTTACTGTTAGTCCGGCTTAGAACATAGCTCAGATTTTTCATGTGGCTCTTGGTAGAAATTAATTGCCCAGCCCTGAACTACAACCTCAAGTACCCTAGCAACAGCCTGGAAGCCCCTTTCACAGAGTAAGCAACTAACATGATTAACCTTACAATTAGCAGAGCAACAACCACCATACTGTAACTACCCAGAGGCACCTTGGTAACCACCTTAAGGCACACCGTCTCACCAGTGGGATGCCCCCCCCCTTTTTATGGTTATGCTTGTTTCATTCAATGCCAGAGTAAGGAGTAACTTCAAATCAAGCAAACAGACATGAAAGCCCAGGGTCTTAGCTTTCATTTGAAACCAATTTTATGTTCTATGTTTTAATGTTTATGTTTCTCTTGAATGTCAGTAGGTCCTCTTGTTTACAAAAAGTTCCTATGGGAGTGTACATAGGGGTCCCAAGCAAAACACAAAGACATATCTTTAAATTATTGTGAAAAGTCATATTTTTGGTCTTTTGACTTCAATTTTTTGTGTAGCAAGCTGAAAAATGGAGTTGGGGCCTAGATTTATTGATTTGGGGGTATCATAAGGATGGTACCTTCATATCTTAGTTAGTTCATAGACATTTGAAATGAGCGCGAAAAAAAAAAAAACTTAGTTCCAACCTCTGTAACTCTGTCCATATGTCACAGAAACATACATATTCTTCTAGACAAAACCTGAGGGTGTCACCTTTCCAATGGTATGAGGCACATCCCTGAGTCTAAAACTATGTAGGAACTGTCAAGCTTTTAATTTGGGTATGCCGTTTTGTTTTTTTTTTTAAATAGGAAAAATAGAGGTGTGCCTTAATAGGTTAAGAGCCTAGCAACCACTTAAATGATGATAAACTATAAACCAACATAGGAACCAACCTAAATATCCTACTTCATATTTCATGCAGCTTAAACCGTAGGAACTCAAATCTGCGCGCCTTGACTTTTGCTACAAATCTTGCGATGAACATGTCACAAAACCGATTTGCACTCGCAGAGGGGCTAAGGGGAAGGGGGAGGGGGTTGACTCAGTCAGAAAGGGGAGGATGAACGTGAAAAAACTTAATGTAGCTTAAAGGCGCTCTAAGCGATGCTGTTTCACGTCACTTCTTGTTGACGTTCGAAGTATTGTCAAACAAAACGGAGGATAGCTCCAGAGAAGGTTCAAGCGTTCAAGGTTCATGAACGTGTCGTTTATTGGCTGGAACACTGTTATGTTTCGGTTTTCGTTTGTTATGCTAGGTTTGCCCACTGTGTTTTTGTTGCCGTTTGTGGAGCCTGGGCTGTCTACAGAGACCGTGTTTTTTTTACAGTGTGTTCAGGGGACAGGCAGCTAGCAGATTGTGAGGAGATGTTTGCTGTATGTAACAACACATGTTTTAGTCCTAAAAACGCGTCACATCGCTTAGAGCACCTTTAATGTTCCAAAACAGCGGTCAGTCATTACCAAATTTCGCATGAACATCTCTATTTAGGCCTTCTTTTACCTCTCCACAGATCAAAACCGAAATCCTAATATTGTAGATGATATCTACGTTAAGCGATTTCCTCTCCATGCAAAGGGTCCAAGCTACTCAACATCCTGAACAACGACTGTCATCCACTCCACAGCACTATCATGCAGCAGAAGAGCTTGATCAGCTGGAGACTATGCTCCCTGACATGCACATAGAACAGACTTAGGAAGTCATTCGTACCCAGGGCCATACAACTCTACAATGCTTCCCCGAAGGAAAAAGGAGAGTTGGACTTACAAGACATTTTTCTACAATAGTGTGTACTGTTAGCACTTTTTTAAAACCGGTGTTTTAAGGATAGAAACAACACATGCCCATTGATAGCCATTTTGAAGGCAGCCAGAGGCGATTCTACATTTCCCAAATAGCCGAGACAGAAGCAATCGTCAAAATTTCGATGTCAACCACTTTATTGCATTTTAGACAATCTGTGAAAGGGGCTTAATGTGTTAAAAACCGAACTATACCTTTAATTTTATTTAAATTCAGGTACATCATATGTGTGATTCAGGACATAAGGCAAAGTGGACCAAAAAATAATTTTTATCTCTCCATTTACTACCATTCATTTTTTTTTCGGTCTTAGGTCCCATGGGCCGACCGGAAGGGGTGGAGACTTCGGCTCCCTATGGGAGCAACAGCGCGAGAGTAGGCGGGACATATGCAATCAACCGCCATCTTTGCGTTACGAAGTTTCCTAATGCATTTCTATGGGCGATTTTTTAAGTGATGTGTCTCCTCCTATTAAAACGTCTCTGCCTAGAGTAGCTTCCAGTCTACCTGCTCCATACTCCAACCCAGTCGGTGGCGGTAATGCACCTTTTCAGTTGGTTGCCAACCGCCATTAAAACGGAAAAAAAGAAGAAGAAGATGGTTCGTAGTGTAGTTCCTCCTAATGGAGAAAACATGACAGCGTAACGTTCTGTAGTATCTAGCCTACGTTATGTATTTTTTTTATCAACTGTGCTATTTTAACTACCAGATTCGCGCCTAGACTATAGCCGTTCATGCAGGCTTTTTAAAATTGTTATGAAATGTTATGAATTTACATTAGTTAGCCATTTACATCAGTACCCGCAAACATATAGCTTTGCTATGTAGAAAGGCGTAAAAGAGGAACAAACGAGTGGGCTGTTTTATTTATGAATAGTTCGGAAAAGCGTTGTTTGGTGTTCTTCCGGAATGGCAGACGAAGCTCTGTTCCAGTTTCTGCACAACGAAGTCATTCAATATGTGTACAAATCATCCGAGAATGGGGAGATGGTAACTATTTGGTCTAATGGGGCTTGTTGTGTTTTATAATTATTTATGTATTTTGTGCAAGCTTAAAGAATCTGCTTGTGGTTGTCACGTAATAAGTATGTGTTTGGTCACTTGTATCCTTCAGGAAACCGGAAGATGTATTACAAAACTGGAAAACATGGGATTTAGAGTCGGTCAAGGACTAATAGAAAGGTAGATCTAACGTTATCGTGAATGAACGATTAACCATCATTTGTTGCCCGATTTTTTTTTGTAAAACTTATTGGATCAGTCAAATGAAGTAACAAGTCAAGTAACAAAGATATTGACAGTGAAATTCTCTCTAATATTGCACTTGTATAATAGACAGGGGAAACCAATTTGCCCAGTGGTCAGGCAGTAATAGTATAGTATAGTTTCCTCTGCTATAACTATATAACTATATCACAGTGTGCTCATTTTAGTGCCTTGGAATTACTGTTGAAGTGTAATCACAGGGGAAACTATTTTGCCTGACCACTTGGCAAATTGCTTTCCCCTGTCTATTAGCAACGCAAGTGCAATATTAGAGAATTTCACTGTTAATATCACAAGGACTTTTAGACAGATCATGCAGTATGCTCAGTTTAGTGCCTTGGAATTACTGTTGAAGCTTAATAACAGGGGAAACTATTTTTCCTGACCAGTGGGCGAATTGTTTTCCCCTGTATATTAGCAATATTTGAAAGTGCAATATTTGAGAGTATTTCACTGTGAATATCACAAGGATATGTAGACAGGTCAGTGTGCTCAGTTTAGTGCTTTGGAATTACTGTTAACTCTGTTAACAAACAACATTTTTATCTCCTGTGCATTCTACTTATTTCATCATCATAACATGAGAGATGAGTGGCGGAATTTTGGGGGGGTGACATTTCTTAGAAAATACTTAAAGGCGCTCTAAGCGATGCTGTTTTACGTCACTTCTTGTTGACGTTCAAAGTATTGTCAAACAAAACGGAGGATAGCTCCAGAGAGGGTTCAAGCGTTATAAGTTATAGCTCACTCCTCCCCCTCCCTTCCATGCCTCCCGAAAGACTCGTGAACCTTGTCGTTTATTGGCTGGAAGTGGAACACTGTTATGTTTCGTTTTCGTTTGTTATGCTAGGTTTGCCCACTGTGTTTTGTTGCCGTTTGTGGAGCCAGGGCTGTCTACAGAGACTGCGTTTTTTTTACAGTGTGTTCAGGGGACAGACAGCTAGCAGATTGTGAGGAGATGTTTGCTGTATGTAACAACACATGTTTTAGTCCTAAAAACGTGTCACATCGCTTAGAGCACCTTTAAATGGAGCAGTTTAAATATGTTTTTTCTTCATCGGAAGCAAGGTTAATAATTTGATAGATAAATACTGCATTTGGCATCTGCAGCTGATTCACCAGAAGTTCCAAACACATTTGTTGCTACAGCAGCGGCCCCAGGAAACTTGTGGATAGAAATTGCCATCAACAATTTTTTACCCACACTTTAATATTCAGATGTCATGTATTTGAATGAGACTCTCAAAACTGTTCTGTTTCAGATTTACAAAAGATACTGCACGCTTTAAAGATGAACTTGACATCATGAAGTTTATCTGCAAGGACTTTTGGACCAGTGTTTTTAAAAAACAAATTGACAACCTGAGGACAAACCACCAGGTATTGGTCAAACGTCTACCTTTTAATCTGTTAACAAGTTTAATTAAGTTGCAGATTGCTAGGGGATACATTGGTTCCTTGTTTTGCCTTTTTTTAGGGTATTTATGTACTTCAAGACAACAAATTCCGTCTACTTACACAACTGTCTGCTGGTAAGCAGTATCTTGAACATGCCCCAAAGGTGAGGTGCTGACACAGATTCACTTTGATTCTTCTGACATGTCTGTAGTGGACATCATGTCTTTAAGCGTCATGCATGCCAACTTCTTTAATCCTATTGTATTTTGATAGCCTCGCCCTCGCCAGCCCCGCCCTGTACTTTCATTTCATTTCGTACAGAGGGTCTGGGACCGCTGCATTGACAATCGTTCTCTCCAGGACAGCATTCTGCCTACCCAATCAGCGAAAAGTGGGAGTGTTATAGTGAGCGGTGACGTTGGTTTTGTGTGTTACGTTGTCTGGCTGTGCATTGTAACACAATAACAATGGCGGCAGCGAACGTAGTACAGGAGGCTATTCAGTCCGTTGTGGGAACACTTTGGAACATACATGAACTGAAGTCTTAACAAGAACAATGTTTATTTAATTTTATCTGCGGAAAAGATGTCGTGGTCCTACTACCCACAGGTTTCGGGAAAAGATTTTCCAGCTTGCTCCATTAGTTTCCAAGGATGTGGCTAGGCTAAATGGTAGGGAAGCTGTCATCCTTCACAAGCCGTCGCGTTGCATACGTCACACAGCGGTCCCAGACCCTCTTTACGAAATGAAGTACAGGGCGGGGCTGGCGAGGGCGAGGCTAGAATTTTGATGGGCTGGGCTATTAATTGAAAAGTAATTGAAATTGACATTCAGAACTTATAATCGATCATATTTTTCCAGGTCAATTATTTCAATTAATTTTTCTTTAAACACTACTGCGTGTGCCGTCATGTGACCCCACTCTGTTACCTTACGTTATTCTTTCGATATGTCAAATATTGAGAGCAGCTTGTACCAAAGAAAACATTGATGCTGTAGTAATTTTAACACCTTCACAAATTTTGCTCAATATTCCTGTGTCCTGGAACATACTACCCTGTTTTGTCTCACCAATTTCAAAGTTTTAGGAGGCAGAGGGTTGATTGAGATATCAAGGAGTTTTTATTTCTAAGAAATAATGAGATCAAGTGCATTGTGGGTACAATTTGAATCCGTCCTAGAAGCATATATTAATTAAAACTGTAACTTTGACTAACTAAAACTGAACTAAGTTTATTGAAATAAGTATCACTTTACGGTCACCTGGGTGTACATTGTCTAGTTAGTAATGAGGCTTATTTAGTGTAACAAATGACTTGGTTTACCTATGTATCATCACTTTAAAGGTGCTTTCACTCTTTCAGTTTAATCATCACACATACTCTCCGAGTTATATTTCATTAATATGTTTCGTTCCTCTCTCAGGGTCTGGCACAAGAGTCAGGGCTCAAAGTATGAGTTTGGTTCACTTGGTTTATACTTTTGCCAACTGTCCATTGGCCTCAAGCAAGTCATCCCACTTCTTTAATACATAAGTAGTGAAGGGAGACTGTAGTGCCTGTACTGTACTGGCTGCAGAACCAAAGAGCCAGGCTTATTATCATGGTTGTCTATTATGAATGCTAATTCAGTCATCATGACTGCACTATCTCTGAAAGGACAAAACCCTTTCTAGAGGCAAATCGCCTCCACTTGTCGCCCATCGCCCGCCATCATTGAAAATGAATGGAAACTTGTCAGGAAATCGTACGTGTGACCTAGGGGTTAGCCTGAAATCTCATTTGTGTTGTTACCACACATTCCATAGGGTGAGAAGAGAACATTCAGTACATGTTTCTTTTATAATACTTAAAACATCTACAAATGTTGAAACGTGCCCTATGATGTGCTGCAGGATTTTAGCATAACAAACTAAACTATCAAACAACAAATATTTTAAACCACAGTCAACCAATCGATAACAACAACAACAACAACAACGTTGACACATCTTGTTGCTGATTGGCTGTGGTTTGTTACGTTTTTGTTTTTTTGTGTGTGTTGTTATGGTTTATTAGTGTTTGAGGATTACAGCCCATGTTGTCTTTTGAGACCGTGTTTTTTCACAATGTATTTAGGGGGCAGACAGGAAACCGATCAAGGGAAGATGTCTATGGTTTGAGACAAAAATGAAATCATGCAAAAAATCCTGCAGAATCTTATAGGGCACCTTTTAAATATCAAAACTTGTGAGTCTCAGAAGGAATGTATGTAATAATATGGACAGGGGCAATGGTCCTTAAGAAAGCATATTGGTTGACACCTATGAAAGGTGCTCATGCTGCCTGGAAAAGTATGGCATTTAATTTTTGTATTTTCCTGGATAAAGCCTGGATAAGTATGGGATGAGGATATAAATCAGACATCTTTATTGGTTCTCAGTGGTCCTAAATACTCCTTCTTTTTTTCTCACCACCTTCAGTATCTAGCATTCACCTGTGGCCTGGTGAGAGGAGGGCTCTCCAACCTTGGAGTGAAAAGTATTGTTACAGCAGAAGTATCCATTATGCCTGCATGTAGGTGCCTTTCTTATTCTTATTCAGTGTTGTGTGGCGCTTTCAGTATGATGTTACATAGATTCTACATAAAGTAGACATTGTTTTTTTTAAGACTGCACCTGGTTTTGTGCTTAACTACACGCAATTTAAAATAAATGTGAACATAATAATAAAGAATTTTTAATGTAGTTGAAATGCAGCTTTTAGCTTGCATGGGTTGCATGAAAAGAATCAAAGTAATTTTCACTTCATGGACCCAAAAGTAATTGCACAATGGAATGTAACTGAAAAAAAAATGTTTATTTCTAAAACCTGATTAAAAATCCCTTGATAATGACTGGTGATGCCAATGAACCTATTGGCATCACCAGGTACTGGGTATACTGACTTAGGCCCTGACTGCTTTTTGTTGCTGTTTGTTTGTGGGAAGTGGATGAGGTGACTGATCAGGTGACTGACATGGCCTATATTCCACCTTCTTGCTTTAATAAAACCCTGGAGTCACTGAACGCTTTAGGTTTTTGTCCAACAATATTGTAAAGCAATTAACTTTGCTGCCTTTGGTTGGATTTGAGAAGACGGTATGTCTCTGAATTCCTCTAACAACTTTGGTCCTGTATAACATTACCAAAAGCACTAGTGTCCCAGTGACGCTGGCTATCCGCAGTGTTAGTTTGGATTATGACCTGTCCAGTGGCTACTGTTATCTAGCTATCACTCAGATAGAGGCTGTTCTTTAATTAATGTGTCAAATTATTTTTTTTTCCAAAACTGGGCTGGCATTTTAGGATGGATTTAGACCAAATCCAATCTGGTCTTACTACTTAAGTAAGGAGTGTCTGGCACCTTGCAGCGACCCTTCTGTGAAATTGATTGGACTACTTAATGAAGAGTGTTTGCTTTACTGCTGTGTTGTGAAGAGGTGTTTTCTTCACCATGATAAGGATTCTGTGATCATCCATCCCCCATGTTTTCTTTGGAAATCCAGTCCTTATTTCGTTGTTTAGTCCACTGGTCTTTACTTTCTTTCTCAGAACCAAATTGTAGCTTTTGCTTCCTCTAACATTTCTGGAATGGGTCTTTTCACCCACATGTTGAGTGTTTACAGTAAATTATTCCAAATGTGAAAACCATCCCTGAATTCCCATCTCACATCATCCTGGCCAGTGAGTCCCTCAAGTTACCATCTCCTCTATTAAAGGCAATGCATTGTTACAACATTGCAATGTGGCGTATTGGCCCCATGCAACAATTATGCCTCAGGCCCCTTAAAAATTATAATATTATATTTTATATAATATATTATATAATATATAATATATTTTATTTTATGTTGCTTATCAACAAAACCTCCTGACCCGCCTGTTCATTTTATGTAGATTGATCATTGCCATTTTTCTTGATGATTTATGATGCTCATTCTCAAAGCTGCACAAGAAAATAACATTTTATTAGCTTAGAAGATGACAATAGAATGTTAATTAAGTGGCCTGGGATTCATGACTATGCTAGGAGGTTGAAAAACTCACACCTATCCTCTGTGCAGTGATGCTTTCTGACCCAAGCCTGACATACAGTATCATAAAAACATTAAGTAGGGTTCAGTGCTGTGATATATTACATTTAATCAGTCATGCTCATCTCACTTGGGCACTGCCTTCTTTTAGAAACTAAAACAAGGTTGAGTCCTAGATGGAAAAGAACTGCAGAAAAGTGCACTTAGCCAATCATTTAAAACATTAATGATGGGAAATAAGTGTAATTAGAACGTTCTGCCATATACTTAATATGAATGGGACACTTTAGTAGCATTTTAGCATTGCAAGTCACATTATTGGCTGCAAAATTTACTTTTATACAAATACAAATATGCAAATCTAATCTTAGATTTTTTTCCAATTGCATTGACCAGTTCATCCTGATGGTATGATGGTTTTCATACATTCCCAATGTAGTCAAAAGTAATCAAATATAATTAGTTACATTACAGAACAACTCGCAATAGTTACTCTACTATTACATTTTAGATAGGGTAACTTGTAACTAACATATTATTTTACTAAGCAACTTTCTCAACGCTTCTGGACCCTTTAAAAAGTTTAATCATAATAATGATTATTGTTATATAGCTATATGTTGATTATGCTATCTTCAACAGGGTTAAATAACAAAATGTATGTCGGTGTCAAAAATATTTATGGAACTATATCTTGCTGATTAAAAAAATAAGCCTCTGAGTCTAACTCCAGTACTGATTGTTTGTCTTTTCCAGGTAAATTCCAGGTCATGATTCAGAAGTAAACAAAAGAACACTCCATCCAATATCCATGGATATATTCAGCATTATCATTGCTACAGTATCATTTTCTGTAGATTTTAAAAAGGAAACTTGCATGAAATTATTGCTGTTTCTTGTTTGAAGTATGTTTTATGTTAACTGTAATGAATTTTCAATTATTGTTGGTTAAGTCAACTGGTTAATAATATGCTTATTTATGTTTGCACTGAGTATTCACAAATGCCTATGATTGCACGTAGTTATGTGTTAAGTTATTTTAATGACCCTGTTTAAATTAATGAATAGACATAATGTTCAGATTCAGTCTTCATTCATTTTTCATATAATTAAATTAATTTGAACTTCTTATCTGCCTGAAATGCTCATCACCATAAACCTTATTTTAGAATGCACTTAAAATGCACAACACATCTTTCATTGTATTTGATCTCAGAACAAAGTCAGCATGTGAGCTAGTCAAAGTGAGCTAGTCAGTACCCAAAGACAGGTCGACATGCTGTGTTTTTAGGAGAAGGTGTGTTTAGTGCACACTAGGCATTGGGGGAACAGGCTACACCCCCTTTGTGTAGGGTTACGGTTAGGGGCGGGGTATTCCAAGTTAAACTAGCTTTATTAGCAGGGTTATGTTGTAATTGTTATAAAAAAATTGGCTCAAAGGGCATGTACTAAACGAAAACCATTTCGGATTGGGGAAAAACAGAGGATCTATCGTTGTTAGCTGATAAATTCCATTTTAACGTAGACCACCACAAGCAGTTGTGATTACTTTCTCCGTTTTGGTTTGGAAATTGCCATTTAAAAATAAATCTAGTGTGAATCAGACAAGAGCCCTGTTGTTCCAGGTCACCAAGTTCTATCCAGAAAGTTGGTACCACTTTTAACGGTTGGAGTTAAGTAAAAGTTTTAAGGATTCACAACGGCAGTTGAATTTGTTTTTTTAAAACAAGCACAATTGCATTTACTTACACAATGTCTGTGTGTGCATTGGTGTACTGAGAACCTTTTAGAATGCAATAAATTATAAGGGGAATGGCAAATGTATGCTCAGTGCAGTAAGTTCACCCCATCTCCCAATAAAACACTTGTATAGTCCATGGTGTGAAGGATGTTGGTGCATGTCTCAATAGGTGTTAAATCCATTTTAGAGAGCACAGAAAACAAGAATAGATTCTCGACTCACTATCTCCTGTCATATATCCGTCAATTGCAGCAGCCAAGCTTTTACTAATACTCTAAAGACTGACAAGATGGTGTGTCATTTTCATGCTTCCAATTTTAAAAATCACTCGGTTGGAGAGAGCACTGGAGAATGTCCAACAATGAATCCAAATCTAAGTGCCAATTAAAAACGTGTGGAGTTTACAAAACGGTTGTCGGAACAAGAATGCACCCTTCCAGTAGGAAAGGCCTGATTCAATTTGCAAAAGACGGGTTCAATTTCAGGCTAAGAAGTGGTTATGTGACAAATAGCTCAGGGTTAGTAAGATTAGAATTGGTTTCATAAGTATGGGGACTATGCTGAAATCCTCAATTGTTAATTCAGCAACACTAAAAACATACTAGATGACCTGCATCCTTTTTCGATTTGGTTGTGCAGATCTACAACAAAAATGCTTGGCTAAAATTTGACATATTTAGTCCTATCACTATCATACTTGAATTTCCCCTTGGGAATCAATAAAGTATCTATCTATCTATCTATCTACTTGTGATACGTGTGTTTGAAGAATACAAACATCAGTCCTGTCCAACAGTGGTTATCTAATTGGAAAACACAGCAGACTAGTACAAACGCCTCCGCGATAGACAGTAGGAAAAGGCCTCAGCCCATGCCGTATCCATCAACAAAGAGAAAATGCTGTAGATGGAAAATCCATATTATATACAGTCTATGGGAAATTCTTTCACATCATCAACACTCTCAGACACTTAAATCCACTGATTGCGGTCACATGACTTCAGTCAACGCCATAGACTGGTCATCGCAGACGAGTTTTTGTCGTTACGTCACAACAAACGACATCCAATCATAATTGAAGGATTTTTCAAGTACGAGGTCATTGGATGATTTGAAGAAATTTAAACGTCAATGCAACGGCGCAAGTATTCGGTCTTCGCTGTGCCCTCCGTCAACACTACGGTTGTCTTTGTGAGGTAGGCTATTTTGATTAGACGTTTATGTAAGTAGCCCGCTTTATATATATTATTCATTCTTACGATGTTTATGGGTGTATGGGGAATCTATAGGAAAGACCCCGCTGTGTTTAAATTTAACGTCTATGTTGTGCATTCGATTTTCTTGCCCAGCGATTCAAGGTGCACATTCATAGTCGGCTAACATTGGTATTTAGCTATTAGCGTTAATAAGACCAATTTCTTTTAGTAAAACGGTGGCCGTTTCTCAATACTAAGAACGCCAAGAACGGACTTGTGTACTTGCAAGTTTAAACTTGTGAAGTCAAGAACGGGAGTGCAAACTTACAAGAAAGCGAGGAAACAGTAAGCCCAAAGAGCAGTTTGAGACAGTTGCGTTCTTGTTAAACATAATTACATTCAGGTGTTCAGAAGCTGCTGAATAGCCGTGATGGTTAAGCTTGTAACAGGAAACAAGATTGTTAAATTGTTTGGATCAACAGTCACCATTTCTCGTCCCACTTTACAAAATAGGCTACACAGCCATAAATTCCAAACTTGTTAGTTTAAAACGTAAATTGTTATCGTTGCGTTAGCTCCATTTTTAATTTTTTGATTCACGTTCTGTTTGGATGCAGAAATGCATTGTGGGACGGAATGGTCCATAAGATAACAGAAGTCACCATCAGATGCATTCTTGATAAAATGGCTGAATCAAGAAAACATCCGGGAATTTCGTGCGTACTTGAGTTTATGCGAACTTGTGAATTGGAACGGTACTTCGGCTGTGTTTAATGACGTTTCATTAGTTCACGAGAAAGCAAGAACACAAAAGAACGGACATTGAGAAACGGCCGGTACCTCAGTGTTTAAGTATGTTGATATCTCAACTTTCATTATCCTGAGGAATACTGATCTTAACTGCTGATGGTTATGTTAAGAAAAGAATCAATAAACTGTACATTGAAGCAGAGTCAGTTTACGGAGAGCTGTTCAACACAACTCGCCGTAGTTCTCGAGGTTCATTGGGCGTGCCGTTAAACTCTGCAAGAAAACACAATAATGCTAAATTATCCCCCAACAAACTCCCAACATGTTTGAGTTGTTAGTTGCAGTCTTTTAGGTTAGAATGTCCTTAAACAAGGTCCTAGTTCCATACTCTAATTGAAAAGCCTGACTTTAGAACAGTCAAAATCACACAATTCCAACAATCACAGAACACACTGACCCAACCTTTTTTTTTTTTTTTGTGGAAGTAGTTTTGAGGTAATAAAACACTATTAGAATCCGGGGAACAGAGGTGGTTGTGACAACCACACATTTTCTCAGTTGCTAACGTCAACTTCTGTAAAGTGGTTAGCTCTGTGTTTTGAATTGATAGCAGCATTTAAGATTGCATTTCCTTATATTGTCTGTGGAAGATGTATAGTGTTGGTGAAGCCAACCTCGCTGACCATAATCTGGCATATCAGACTATACTAGGTTCTGAGATGGACGTGCAGCCTGCCAGCTCTGCGGACCTTTATGAATTTGATGCCCCAAGCCATGTTTTGGATTTTAAATCTCTTGAGATGGATGATTGTGCTGACCAGTGGTTTGGTGAGTTCTTGAGTAATGGCAATAATTTAGATTATCGGTTGTGGGCTATATCGACTAATGTCGTCATGCCTGGACTTTGCTTTAAACAGAGTGTTCTAAGGACTTGTCTATGGAACAAGACATTGGAGGGGTAAAGGATGCCGTCATACCCCCTCCACCTAAGGAAGAAGCAGCAACGGCTAAAATAGGTTTGTGCAGGCTTCCCCCCCCCCCACCCCCCCTTTTTTTTTTTTTCCCCCCCTTAATCTTAAAGGCGCTCTAAGCGATGGTGTTTGATGTCACTTCTTGTTGACGTTCAAAGTATTGTCAAACAAAACGGTGGATAGCTCCCTCCTCCCCCTCCCTCCCATGCTTCCTGAAAGACTCATGAACGTGCAACCCCCACCCAACCCCTCCTCCAAATCCTTCTTGTCGTTTATTGGCTGGAACAATGTTATGTTTCGTTTCGTTTGTTATGTTAGGTTTGCCCACTGTGTTTTTTAACCGTTTGTGGAGCCTGGGCTGTCTACAGAGACCGCGTTTTTTTTTACAGTGCGTTCAGGGGACAGGCAGCTTGCAGATTGTGAGGAGATGTTTGCTGTATGTAACAACACATGTTTTAGTCCTAAAAACGCGTCACATCGCTTAGAGCACCTTTAATCTTAATTCTTTTATTTGCTTTTTCAGTATCAAGGCAATGTACTACCAAATTATTGTAGTAATACTGCACTAAACACAATATTTTGGACACAAACGGTGCATTCATTTTTTTTTTTTTTAATTCAGCTAAAAACTAGTTGTTTTTTTTTGTTTCCCCCCTGATACTCCAATTTTGTGAGAACTCTTAATGTTTCTTGAACATTATTTAAGGGAGGGTGGGTGGGCGGTGTGTTTTGTTTAATATTTGCTTCCAATATAGTATAACTAGATTTACCCCCCCCCCCCCAGAGCGCCAGTGAGTCATATGATAGATGCAGTTAAGCCTGCCTCTCAGAAGGCGGGTATTATGGTAGGTTCGCCAGACTAAGCTCCTACGAGCTTATTTGTCTAGCTGAAAGGCCTGGTGAGAATGCATTGGTGCCCTTAGTTAAGTGTTGAAAGTAAAGTATGAAAGTAATGTTGTGATTGCATATCCATCCTCTGCAGAAGAAGCAAACAATCCACCCTCAAATATTGTTCTTTCGTGGGGTAACGGCAAGCCAGCTGTACCTGGTCCCACCAAAACTAAGGCTCAGCCACGCAGGTAACCACGAGTTTGGCCTGTCCCTTGCCTGTTTCAAAAAACTGTCAAGCCTCGCCTTCCATTTGTTATCCAGAGTTAACAAACTTTTGTTTTACAGAGTGTCCAAGCGACCAGTTGCAGAGACCAAGGTTGCAACTCCACCTGTTAAGAAACAGAGAAGGTTAGGGTTTTTTTTTTTGTTTTAATTCACATGTTATGCTAGGGGTGGGCAATATAGACGATATATATCGTATGCAATATGCATGTTGACCTGTAGCTTCACCTTATTGATAGCACCTTTTCATTCTTACAACGAAACTGTGTAAGAGCCTATTAATTGAACAGCTACTGCCTGACACAAATGCAGCTTACCAGTTTACTTCTGTGTGAATTTCAGAGTCCAATATAAACACCTCCGAACGATGACTAAACAACTGTTGTACATATTGACTTTATGCTATGGTAACCATTAAGAAACTGTTATGCTGTAAGTTACATACCAAAGTATACCGTGATGTATACCATCTACCGTCTATAGTTCAAAATATATCGCAATATAAATTTTAGACTATATCGCCCACCCCTATGTTATGCTTTCTTGAACATCACCTTGAGATTTAGAGATCTGATGAACATTGCTTCTTCAGAGTTGTACCAACACCTAAAAGAACATTTCACAACTGGAGGTAAAATGCGTGTCTGGATAAATAATAAAAAAAAAAAAAAAAGTAAAGGTTCCATTATTGATCTCACAGCTGTTGGCTAGATTGTTTAGGAAAGGTTCACAGGGGTTCACTGAGGTGACTGCCACATTATTTGGTTTTTAGTAGTTCTTTATGCATGCTTACACAGGGTTTCCGCAGTGTCTTTTTAAAATGAGTTTTTCAAATTTTAGACCTAAGACTTTAAGGCCTTAAAGTCTTCTTAAATAATTTTTTACAGATCTTATTTTTCTGATGACCTTGTAAAGCTCATTTTAATTCTAGTTAATTTCTTCTTGTTGCTTGGTTGATCACGTGTCCAGATATAATTTGTTGTATAGAGTTGGCAAGTAACCTGGAAGCCTATAGTTTTTCTTGTTACCATTTAAGAACATCCGGTCCTAAGGTTTTTCCCTTATGGCAAATCCAATGTTAATTTGGAGCCCCGTCTCAAGTAAGGTGTGAGCAAAAGCGTGAGAGTAGATGACCTTTGCATTCGATGTAGGATGTCAAAAAAAACATGATGTGAGCGATGGGTTTGCAAATTTGGAGTCTAATGACTCCCAATTTGCAATGACTCCAAATTTGCTATTACTAGGCTAAAGCAGGAAGACCTGTTGACTACACTGTTGGCAGCGCTTGTATCGAACATCATGTACATGAATGCATAGACATGATGGCAACCAGAGCTATACAAAACCGCGCTCGACCTCATGTCATCCCTTTTCGAACAAGTCGATATTGTGCAGTCTTTTTAAACAAGCTTTGTGAAAGATTTACCAATTGTTAACCGTTGTAAATTACATTGAATCATTGTACATGCAGAACATATTGTATTTTAAATAACTTTTAACATCGCTTTTTGAAAATGACGTCATAGGATGAGAACTCCATGTAGTTCTTAATTTTTCGCTGTTAGCAGAGGGATGGCAACAGTCATTTATCATCGTTATAATGCGTCTTAAAAAAACGCACCCTGACGATGTTGCTACTTATTTTATTGATGGAAAAACGAATGCCTAGGTCCTCGTAGGTCAGACACTGCCATATATTGTCTTGTTAATTAAGCCATTCATCTTCCCATAGGGATTTTCCCTTTGGGACCGGAAGTAGGAAAATGCTAACCCAAAGCATACAGAATGATGTGGTTGACTTGCCAACTCTATTAAGACTTCAAATGAGACCAAAAGCCAATCAGTTTTCTGTTCTTGCATTGTATGTTACTACAGACACAAAATCGAAGTTGACTATGTTGTTTGCTATGGGGAAGTGCAGGTTTAACGATACTTGGCTTGCCAAGTATCTAGTGGCTCTACACAGCAGCTCCACAACTCCCGCGAGCGAACTCTTACGGCAGCATTGCGGTTCCCATAGGTTTCTGTTACACAGGTGTAAACAATAACTCGCTTGGGGGGGAGGGGAATGGTTTATTCTGATGGATTTAGCTTTTGTGGACTAAAACCCTACAGGTTAAATTTTCAAACCCAGGAATTCAGGGAGCAGAGCCCTCTAAAATATAGATTAATGTAGCACACGTGTGCATACAAACAGCTTAGCAAAAGTCTGAAGTGAGTATGTTGTCTTGTAGTTCATCAATGCATGTAACATTTATTTTGATGCTTTGATATAGGTCTTAAATTTTAATTCATAATGGTCTTGGTGTTAAATCCCTTTAATAATCTGTAGCAGGGTTTCTGCAGGCTTAATGATGTCAAATTTATCACTTAGAGCCCCTTCCACGGGTTGTCTAAAATGCAATAGTCATTGACACGGAAAATTTGATTGCTCCTGTCTCGGCTATTTGGGAAATGTAGAATCCCTTCTGGCTGCTTCAAAATGGCTAGCAGTGGGCAATTGTTATGTCCTTAAAACAACCCTAAAATATATGCAACTCACCGAGTGTTATTGGTGTTCATTAATTTTCCAACCCAAGTATCGTAGCGAAATGGCATTTCTACTGGCAGCGTGATATCAAGGAGCAAATAGTCTAGTAGAAACCTATGGGACTTACAAAATGGCCAATAAAACATGATGAATAATATTTTGCTACGATACTTGGGTTGGAATATTAATGAACACCAATAACCTCTTTGAGTTGCATGTACTTTAAAATTAATGTTATAGGGTTGTTTTAAGGAAATAAATGCTCAACGCTAGCCATTTTGAAGTGGTCGGAGGCGACTCAACATTTCCCAAATGGCCAAGAAGGGAGCCATTGTCAATTTCAGTGTCTCTAAACACACTTGTGGAGAATAAACTCAATTATTAAATCTTATTTTCTTTATACGAGCTTTTAACTTCCATTTTGTATTTTGACAGGAGCTCTTCTCATACACAGAGGCAAAAGAGAATTTTAAGGAGCAGTCGAAGACTAAGTCAAAAGTCTGCTACTTCCAAAGCTAAGATTCAGACTGAAGGTCCTGATACTTCCACTACTGCTAACCAGTAAGCAATGTTTTATTTATTTGGTTTATGTCGTGTGCGTGTGGGGTGTTTTTTTTTTTTTTTTTTTTTTTCTCTCTCTATGTATTTCCTCATTCTTTTTCTTTGCCATTTTGGTGTTTCTACGGGAAACTGCATAGAAGCACAAAGTCTTTGTATATTGAACAGTGCCTTGTTTGTCCATCTTCACGTTAGGAGGACCACCGAGCAACAAGAGATGGAACGCATTGAGGCTCTCCAACATGAGGTGGCTGAACATCGGCGTAGGAATGAAGCCAGTTATAAGGCAGCCCTGGCTGGCAGTAAGTATAATACATTTTATCCTCATTCTCCACTGTGCATCACATGGCATCAAATGCTGTTCCATTTTCTCATAAATTCTTTCTCCAAATAAAGGTGCTGTTTCAGGATTTTGCCGCGATTTCTTTTTTTTGGGGGGGCTTTTTGCCTTTTATTTGGATAGTGACGGTGAAGATACAGACAGGAAATAAATGGGAGACAGAGATGGGGCAGGATCGGCGAAGGACCACAGGTGGCACGACGCCTTAGCCCGCTGAGCCACAGCGCCTCCGATTTTCCTTTTTATCTGAAATTGTAGGCTTCTCCCCTTGATCGGCTAGCTTTCTGCCCTCTAAATACACTATGAAAAAAAAACTGCCTCGAACGACAATACAGGGGCTGTAATAACTCAAACCTGAGTGGTGTATTCAAACAAACCCCAGTGATGGGATGTGCCGGATGTTGCTGGTTCAAACCCCGACCAGTGGAAAGCGGCTGAAGTGCCCTTGAGCAAGGCACCTAACCCCTCACTGCTCCCCGAGCGCTGCTGTTGTGCAGGCAGCTCACTGCGCCGGGATTAGTGTGTGCTTCACTTCACTTCACACTGTGTGCTGAGTGTGTTTCACTAATTCACGGATTGGGATAAATGCAGAGACTAAATTTCCCACACGGGATCAAAAAGAGTCGTGTTCTTCCTTCTTCCTCCTTCTTCCTTCTTCTGCTTCCTTCTTCTTCTCCTTCCTTCCTTCCTTCCTTCCTTCTTCCCTCTGTGTCTAGGGGTTGGTACTTAAAGGAGAAGTTCAGTGTACAAATATATATCTCACTACCCACCTCCGGTCACCCCCAGCATGCCGCATTTAACAGTTTTAACCGAAGCTTTCATTAGCCTTACACTGCTATCCTGGGGGCATAGCATACCCTATGCAGCTAAATTGCTATTTTTACACATTAACAAGGTTGAGTTACTTCACTCTTCATTGGTAGACTTCTGAGTGCAAAGGTACTTTATTTAAGACAGTTTATAAAGACAGTACCTTCACAGAATTTTCCTGTCACCACCATCTTGAAATTAATAAGTTGATTGTTCCCGTCCTATCTGTTCGCCAGATCAACGCTGTCAGATTGAATTATATTCTGTAGAAGTGCTTGGATTTCACCTGCAAATATAAGGTGACTGTCTACATGAGCACTAAAGCACCAACAAGTGATGAAACTTTTGTTTGACCAAAGACATTTATTGCGTTATAGCTCGTCAACGACTTCTCGTGATTTAATTTCAAGATGACGGTGACCGGAAATTTCTGTGACCCATAAACTTGCATGACTGCACAAACAGTGTCTTACAGTGACTTCCCAAAAGCTTGTAGTTGTGTTAATCTATTCTTTTGTAACTTTTTCTTGCTAAGAACTTTAAACGATAGTACTAAATTTAAACTATGGTATGAGTTTTATAAGATTTAAAATGACTAATAAATGTCCGTTGAGTGGTTCAAATGTTTTATGGGAGGCATTAGATTGCTCTTTAATTCCTTTTGTAAATATTGAATTTCATTTCTGCATTGACTAGTAATCCTATGGAGTCTGTTACCAGCGAATCCAAAGCAGAAAAACATTAACACTGCATGTGATATCGCAATCGCAACACTTAAACAGCATTATCACATGTTTTCCTAATATCGTGAAGCGCTTGTCTATTAATCTATCCTTTGTCACCGTGTGTGTGTGTGTTTGTTCCCTCATAAACGGTGCTTTGTTGGTTCTCATAGGTCAGCCCCCAAAGAAACAAGTTTTGTCAACTACAGTACCAAAAGAGTTCCAGTTCCGCTCAGATGCACGGTTAAAACGCCATGGATCAGTTCCCAGTTCCTCTTACTCGGAGGTGGACTTCTCTTCACAGCTGCGGAAGCACCAAACTTCACCTGTAGGTGCAACCTAATCTTGATGTTGTATTCTTGTTCTAGTCTGTGTGTCCTGGTATTCAGTATGAGCAACTGGACCTCTTTGAAGTTTGAAGAGTCATCAGTTCTAAATAGCTGGAAATGTATACCTGGTCTTCAAGCTCTAAAAATACGTTTTATTGCCTATATTGAATACCCTGGTTATAGTTCTGGTTTTAAGTCACCCTGACTCTTGTGGGTCTTGAGTCTTGAAGACTTTCTGAAAGTCTTAAAATTTTTTCAATGTTAGCCTAGGCTTGCACAGATTACACATGGCCAAAGTGAGTTAGGACAGCCCAATACTTATCCTTAAGTTAGGAATGTTGGGATGCTGGTGACAAGGTTGTCTACTTGCAATGTTGATATTGAAACTGTAGTGAGACAGACCTTTCTATTATTAATTTTGGCACATTCATTCTAAGTGTGGAAGATGTATAAAGGATTCCTAAATATTACCTCAGATACTACAGACCAGTGCAAGAAATGTTGGCATTATTTTGGTCTTAAATTTCAATTGTAATGGTCATTAAGGTCTTATATTTGTTGAACCTTGCAGAAACCCTCAGTCAGGAGGGATGCCAATTTGACTGTCTTCCATTTTAATTCTAGGTAAAAGCACATCCAAAGGGGACAACTATTCCCAAGCCATTCAATCTTTCCCGTGGTGGTAAACGGAAGCATGAGGATTCTGCTAACTATGTGTCTATGGCCCAGCAGATTGAACAGTACCAGAGACGCACCCCTGTGCGCTATCACTTGCGCAGTCGCCAGAGTCAGGAGAGAGGTTTGTTAAGTTCTCACTAAAGCATTGTTGGTCATGTTAAATACGTAGTGTTGACTTGGATTGTACAATATGAAGGCTCACTTTGCCTGAATAATTTGCCCTTCAAGGTCCATCACCAGTGAAAAATGAGCGGCCCAAGGTGACTCGCCCTGTGACCCCGCAGCTGATGACCCGGCAGAGGAGTCGCCCACAGCTGGTGAAGAGTACAGCTGAGATTGAGGCTGAAGAGCTGGAGAAGATTCAACAGTATGTGCATCAGCCATAATTGTCATTTGATGTTCGAACATGCAAAAGTGTCTCAGGTTGCCCCAACAGGATGGCTTGGGTGTCTGATGGGTTTTGGTCTAAATTTAAAGGTGCGTTGAGATGTTGCAGGCTTGTTTGTCTGAATACACCACTCCTGCTTGATTTTATTACAGCCCCAGTGTTATCGTTTGAAACCAGGGTTTTTCATAGTGTATTCAGGGGCAGGAAGCTAACTGATCAAGGGGAGATGCCTACAATTTGAGACAAAAATAATCCTGCAACATCTCATCGAGCACCTTTAATTATATATCAGAATACAAATACACCTTAAAGTGTAGTGTGGGTCTAAAATGTGTTTAGGTCTTAAATTTATTATTAATCTGCATCAATAATTAACTTGTGTCAGCTGTTCTTTTGTCAGAAAGGACATAAATTAAAATCCTAATGGTCATGGTCCTTGAAATTAAGCTGGTAAAAGCTGCAGAAACCATGATTGTATATTATGAGGAATATACTATAGGTTCTGGGTTTTACCATCTCCTTTCAGGTTTAAGTTCAAAGCCCTTGAGCTCAACCGGAAGATACTGGAGGCAGCAGTGGTGCCTAAGAAACCAGCCACCAAGGAGGTCACCCAACCTGAGGGATTCCAGCTTGAGATTGAAAAGCGCCTGCAGGACAGACAGTCCAGTAAAAAGCCAATAGAAACGGAGGACAACTACACTTTTCAGCCCAAACCCCTGCCAGCAAAAATTCTGAAAGAGGTGGTGGTATGTATCACTGTTTACAATGAACAGTACCAATGACCGTAGAGTAATTGTGACGTGCGTATGCAGCAGGTTGGCCAGGTGATTCTCCTTTTGTAAAATGTTCAATGTCAAAGTCTTTAAAATTTACATTTCAGAGAATTTAGTGAACTATTGAACCTTTAACCCCTTAAGGCACACCGTCCCACCTTTTCTGTTTCTAGGTAAAGGGGTTTTCAAGTTATAAACTTTTGAATGTCAGTAGGCCCTCTTGTTTACAAAAAGTCCCTATGGGAATTTACATAGGGGTCCCAAGCAAAACACATAAACATATTTTACAACAATTTATATTCAAAAATCATTTTTGGTCTTTTGACTTTTTTTGTGTAACAAGCTGAGAGATGGAGTTAGGGCTTAGATTTCTTTGATTTGGGGGTATCATATGGATGGTACCTTCATATCTAGTTAGTTCGTAGACATTTGAAATGAGTGGGGGGGGGGGGCGGCTTAGTTCCAACCTCTCTAACTCTGTGTCCATATGTCACAGAAACATACATATTCTTCTAGAAAAAAACTTGAGGGTGTCACCTTTCCAATGGTATGAGGCACATCCCTGAGTCTAAAACTATGTAGGAACTGTCAAGCTTTTAATTTGGATATGCCATTGTGTGTGTGTGTGTGTGTTGTGT
>JAGFZM010000181.1:299617-346270 GCA_017657215.1 Limnothrissa miodon | reverse complement strand
ATGATGCATTCTTAAAGTAAAAAAACAAACAATTATTTGAATTATATTTGTATAATCTACAGCAAGTTTTTTTGGTCTGATTTAAGAATCTACAGAGAACCTGTAATATACAAATATAGCTGAAATCAAATTAACTGTTTAACACCTTAAAATGCCTTGGATTTCGGTAATTTTTGAAGAGTACCAATTATATTTATCGGGTGGTATAAAACATGTCTGGATTTTTCCACGTTGGTTTGTGTGTTAATTGAAGTTTAGGTGGTTATTGTGGTGCACAGTAGTTTTAAAAAGTTATGTATAACACAAGTCATTTTTTGACTGACGCAATACCCATCAAAAATGCACTCAATTTCCTCCAGCACTGACTGCACCTTAACTGATATGGTATGCTGTTATGCAGACCTGTCATATTTTGAATATTGTCTCCAAGTACTGCTCAGAGTTTTGCGTTGGTTGTCTTGCTGCATTTGCTGTCTACTTGGAAGTTGGAAAAGATGCATATGCAGTAACCTTGCTTAGTTTTCTGGTTGTTGGTTACCTTAGTTGGCCTTTCAGCTATTGAGTTTGAGATTTCCCAAGTGGTTTTGTACCCTTATAAATTGCCTGTATCTAATTTTTAGGGTGTTCCAGAGAAACGTGTGGCTGCTCCGACCGTACCAGAATCCCCAGCTTTTGCTCTGAAAAACCGTGTCCGCGTTGAACGCAAAATTGAAGAGGTAGGGGCACCTCAATGTCTTAAGGCATTGTCCAGCTTTTTTCCAGTTACTGAAATGACTCAATCATCCTTTGCAGGTTAAACCAGCCCCGATCAAGGCTGTCCTTGTGCCACATTTCGTACCCTTTCAGCCCAAGCTTCCTGCTAAAAGTGTTGTCGAGATGTGCCCCTTTTCTTTTGAAGAGCGTGAACGTGGAAGAAGGGCAATGAAGGAGAAGAAACTTGAAGAACTTCGTAAGGATGAGGTACTGTTGAATAATATTTTAAAAATGAGCAGATCAACCATGTGGTGCACTTGAGTGATCTTTGAGAAGTACATTGCTGGTTGTGCTTGACCCTACAGATTGGGCATTAAACTTAAATTCTAAGCAACGATAAGGAAATGTAAGTAGGCCTTTTTACCAAGCTGAATTGAGTGCTCAATTGGCATAATGGCACAGGCCTCAATAGGAAAGGCATTACAGAAGAACAGGGTGGAAATCTATCTCACTTTCCTGGATTATATACTGTAAGTTTGATCAACCCCCCCCCGCCCACCCTTTTTTTTTTTGTGTCCCAGTTTTCTCCTCCTCAATGTTGCTCCAGGAGCATCCGTGTCCTTATTGGCATTCAATAAATGGCATGGTTCACAACTCTACCCCTTTTGTGTCAAGCACAGATCCAACACATTTCTCTCAGTTCCATTTTGCTGTTAAAGGCCCTGCTTGCATTCTGTCAGGTGCCGGAGTTCAAGGCTACACCACTCCCAGACTTTAGTGAGATCAGTCTCCCTGAGAAGAAGATGATCGAGCCTACCAAACCAGAGCCTTTCAGGCTTCAGGTTGATGAGCGGGGGGCAACCAAAGGTGATCGCTGGGAGAAAATGGTAAGTCGTTTTTGGGTGAACAACTTGCAGCTTTTGGGGGGGTAGAAGAGAAGCACACTCTGCCTATACTGACTGACTGCTTCTGCTTGTTTGTTGGCAGATGAAGGAAGAACTAAAGCGACAGGCTGACGCAGCCAACTTCAAGGCACGACCAAATACAGTCACGCATAAAGAGCCATTTGTGCCCAAGAAGGAGAATAGAACCATCTTGGGTAAGTAAGATCTGCTAGCAGAAGCATAAACCCCCAGCTCGCACCACTCATCACCTCTGTGTGTCTGACTGGGATGACTAGTCCTTTGCTAGTAAGTGCAAAACGGTCTAGTTTTTGTCTGTCGGTGTTGGTCTTCAATGACGCATTTCCTTTAAGAGGTAAAACACGGAGATCAGGAAGAGCCTGAAAAATGCTGTTTTAAATGTATTGCTTTTAACTAACCAGTTGTTGAAATGTTTTTGTGGTTGATTTGACATTATACGTGTACTTTCATTGCTTATCAAGCAAGTACATCAAGTTTCTAGCATTGTTGGCAAATTTTCCTGATGCTGATGCCTGAGGTAATGCACCAGTGCTTTTATGACTAGGGCGAATTCTTGGGCAGGCCCCGGCCCTTGATGGAAATGTGGCATAAGATGCACCTAATTCACGTCAGTGTCGTCAACTGCTGTTAACACCCCACTTGCATGTGTGTGTTTGCTTCCTTCTCTTTCTATTTCTATTTCAATCCTGCCAACGCTCCTGCTTTCTTGTGCCTCTTTCTTTTAATTGAACTATTCCTCCATTCCTCAAGACCATACCACTAATTCTGTAGCTAGTGATGGATTTCAATTGTCCACCGAGCGGCGGGCCAAGGAGCGGCAGGACTTTGAGCGGGAGAAGAGCGAGAGGGAGGCCCTCCGAGCCCTCCAGGAGCAGGAACGCCATAGGGAGCAAGAACAGCAAGACCGTGAGCACGTTGCTCGTTTGCGGCAGGAATTGGTAAGCTACCTGAGTCTTTTAAAGTGTGTTTTGGCTGTTTTTTAAAAAAAATTTTAACCTGAGCCCTTTGTCCCCCCCCTTTTTCAGATAATGCACATTTATTAGCACCCTCAATGTAAAATGTGAATGCCGTCTCTTTGGGGGGAAATAACGCATCTGATTACTTTTTTTTTTATAACAATTGGCGAGCTTGCACCTCTCAACTGGAATTTTGGACCAGAACTGTCCCTACTCCCAAAAACCTCTGGCAGTAGGTGCCTTGAGGGCAGAATTCCAGTTGAGATGCAAGAAGCTTGTTTCAGAAAGTGGTCAGGTTCAGTCCTCTTCTCAAAACGGTACGAAACCAGATTGAGAGCGGCAACAATTTAGTTTGGCTTTTTTTGTGTGTGATTTTGTGTTTGTTCCAATGACAAAAGAAAAATGTGTATTCAAAAGCTTTGTAATTGCTGTGTGTGTCTTTGTTCTGTTGGTAAGGCTACCAACAGTTTCTGCTATGCCTGTGATTAGTTGGTTATCTAGTTCTCTCTGACATGTAAGGAAATGCATGATTATGCAGTGAAAAAGGGAGCATAACTGCTTGTTATGCACCAGCATGATGGATTTGTTGCCTTGCAAAATATGTTCCTTTGTAAATGTCAACTTGTTGAATGTGTCTCTTCCTCAGGTTCACAAGGCACAACCCATCAGACATTATAAGCAGGTGGAGGTGAAGAAAAGTGAGCTTCCACTCACTATTCCACACTCTCCTAACTTTTCAGACAGATTCCACATGTAAATGAACTTGGACCTTGCTTTGTTGTTGTCAGCATTTTATATATATATTAATTGTACATACTTCACTTTTATCTACATTAGTTTTGTTTTTACTTGGATTTTAACATTTTCAATTGTTTGCAATTAAAACATTAAAGATAAAACAAACACTTCTGTTGAATTGGTACTTTCTATTTTATACAGTGTATTTGTTTGTTCATTGTGGGTGTAATAACCTGGACAGCACTGTCCACCTGAGAACTTAGTTTATTGTGTACATAGAACAGTCCCAAGACTCCAACCATGACTTGCTTTGCATGCATTTTTATGACCGCTGAAAACACTTTTTCTAAACAAAACTACACTTGTTTGCGTTTCCTGTTTAAAAAATGTCAAAGGGCTCCTGTTCAGCTTCTAAGGGAATTGATTTATATGAGTGGCTTCTGTAGAGCTGTTGTGTTATACTTGTCAAATTTAATGTTAAATGGCTGACTGTTGGGAAGATGGTGGTGTGTTAATCTTCTGAATTAAAGATAATGGACTCGTTTTTGTTCCTTTTCCCCCTGAAGTTGTTCAGGCAATATTAATGAGCTCATATGCTAGTCTCTAAAGGCACATTAGTACAGGAGTAGTGCACATGGAAATTAGGTCTATTTTGGGTGTTTTGTGACGTCGGCACTAGAAGGGTGCAGCTTTTCAGTCAGCAGGGGCCAGGCATGCCTTTGTCATAACTCGGTATACACATCTTCAATACTAAAAAAAAAAAACATGGATACACCAACATGTAATAAGCTGTTATTAATTTTTATTGTGGGAAAATTACTTCTGCCTGTTTTGTTTTTTGTGTTTCCACTGCCTGCTTTACATACTTTTATCAGTTACTATTCAAGACTTCAGACCCTTGCGAACCTCTCCATACACCCCCCTCCCTCCCCAGAGTTGCCTATTTTGGGTGTCTGGGCTACAGCACCAGTAGATAAAGGTGGAATCTAAACTTGACTGTGCCTGTTCACTCCAGAGAGGTCTTTATGCGCTTCATTTTCTACTTGTCTGAGCCCAGGCTTTTGCTATGAAAAAGGTAGATATTTTAGTGTCTGGTATGGATGATATGCACTATAAATGATTATCATTTAATAGTCAACAGAACTGAAGCTAATTTGGGAATTGGGGGGTTGGTTAATGCAGGACGAAGTCTGAAGTGGGAGTTAAACTGGGCAGGAGGTCTAAACTGAGTCGATGGATAAGAAGCAGCCTGCTGCTCCTACATATCCTTGGCGGAGTACTAATGCCGGAGCCATGGGATCAGGGCCATGTCCAGCCTACCCTCCAGCTCTCCTGGGCACCCTTAAGGCTAAGGTAAATCATATAGAGGGGAAACCCAAACAGCAATTGCCTCAGCTGAGTGCTGACTGTGGCATGTGTAGGACTTGCAGCAAACATACAAACCAGCAAGAAGCAATGGTCAGCATGCTGTCAACTCAATCTAGAGTCCTGGACTCACTCCAGAAGAATGTTTTAGAGATTCAGAAGACCTTGGAAACACTAATGCGAGGTGAGGATATATAGGATGTTTTATGACATGCAGTTGATTTTGAGGGACATTTTATAGTACTGTCATCACACATGCAGTCATCGTTTAATGTATGTGAAATTGAAGGCCTGGAAGAGAGAGGATTGCACACTATTGCTGAAAAAGTGACCTTACCAATGGGGATACAACAAAGGAGAAGGTCTCTTCCAATGAGAATGCTGGCAGTAAGTAAAAAGCTATGTGTTATGTAATTGCTGAAAGTGAATTGGTTTATGAGCATGTTGGCAGCCAATGACTAATACCATAATGATTATCATGCATAAACCGTGTACATCTATTTCAGGATGAAGTTTATGTGCAGCTTGAACCCAGCAAATATGAACCCTGTGTCCCGACTGGACCTCTGAGGAATGTTGAGGCTAACATCATCAAAGGTACACAGGTTTTAACTATAGCAAAGAGGTTAATAAAATGGTCATAATGTATTGAGGACTAAATTTTGCACACTCTGCAGTCACAAGTGATCAAAAAGAAACTAAAGCTGCTGCATTGCCTGGTGCGAAGCAGGAGAAAGGACAAAAGTTACCAAATGTTGGTAATGTTAAAGGTCTTCCCGTCAGTCAGTTTGGGCCTGCCACCTCCTCAAATCCAAGGGCTATCATAACATCAAAATATGCAATGTCTGAAGAAAAGACAGCGAAGGCAATATCTGCTCCAAAGACAACAGTAACCAGTCCAGCTGTTGGCAGCCCTGGTTCCAAAAAGCAAAGCCCTTCAGCCCCGCAGGGGAGGTTAGTTGTCCACTCATTAGACATATAAACCGAAAGGGGTAGTTTACTGCCTGTTTGAAAAGCAATAATTGCTTTTTGATGAACCTTTGTGTTTGATGCAGCTGTGAGCCAAGACCATGGTTGTCCACCCAGGGAGCCACACCTCAGCCTCAGCCTGCTAGTGTGGGGGCTGGCTCACAACCTGTGCCAAAGCCTGACCTGCTTTCAAGGTCAGATGGTCTTCCGTGTGCTTCCACACCTAATTCCAAGGCATCACCAGAGCCTGCTTCTAAAGTCAGCCCTCTTCCGGTGAAGACTGAGAAAGCTGTTGCAGCTCCAGCTAATGCAGACACCAGTGAGGTCAAACAGATGCCAGTTGATCAGCCCACAGTCGCTTCCAAGACACTTCCTCAAACATTACCAACAGTGGCGGGTAAAATCACATGACCACTTTACAATATTCCTTTTGTCTTTATTCTTGGATGTCTAGATTGTTTGGGCCAGTAGTTTGTGACTTCATTTGGGTGGGGTGCATGTGCTACAATGAACTATATTTATTAGTTGTGCTTATTATTGCAGAAAAACCAAGACTATCTCCATCAAGTATTGCTCCATCTAAGAAGGCACAACTGGCTGTCCCATCATTCATAGCAGATACTTCAGCCCTTAGACATGTTCAAAGCTGTCCAGAAACCTTGCAGAGGTTAGAAAGTCTGGAAAAGTCTGTACTGGTGACTTTAATATACAGCCTGTAAGGAGTTTAAGGAGAAAATGTTGAGTCTGTAGCTGTTTAGAGTTTGACAAGGCCCTTTAATCCATTCAAAAGCTTGCTCTGAGTTGTTTCATATTCAGTGTATTTTAATGATTGTAGATTACAGAGTTCACCAGCACACACTGATCCTGCGTCCAATAAGCTGCCTGAGAAGAGCCCTGCTCCAGCGGCTGACCCTAGAAGGGCCCCGGCACCAGTGGCTGACCCCAACAGGGCCCCGGCACCAGTGGCTGAACCTAGAATTTCCTCCAGCTTAACACAGACAAAACTGAAGTAATTATTTTTGGAAAGAAGGAGTCAATGCTCAAAATCTCCTCTGTCTTTGAAACTAAAGGGCTTAAAGCAAAAGTTAAAAGTCTGTTAAAAATCTTGGCATCCTCATTGACAGTGATCTAAACTTCAGCAGTCACATGAAGGCTATCACCAAATCAGCCTTTTATCACTTGAGAAACATTACCAAACTGAGAGGTCTAATGTCAAAAAATGATTTAGAGAAACTTATCCATGCCTTTATTTCCAGTAGGGTTGATTACTGTAATGGTCTGTTCACAGGCATTCCTAAAAAGACCATTAAACATCTTCAACTGATCCAAAATGTAGCTGCCAGGGTTTTAACATGTACAAAAAGAACCAGCCACATTACCCCAATTTTAAAGTCAGTGCACTGGCTTCCTGTAAGTTATAGAATTGATTTCAAAGCATTACTACTTGTGTTTAAATCACTAAATGGGATAGGACCTAGTTACTTGTCTGACATGTTTCAAAAATACATACCACCTAGGTCTCTCAGGACACAAGAAAAAAATGTGCTTGTAAAACCTATGGTCAAAACAAAGTGTGGCGAAGCAGCTTTCAGCTACTATGCATCTCAGATTTGGAACCAACTTCCTGAAGATATAAAAAATGCCCCTACTGTTACCAGCTTCAAAACCAAACTTAAGACCAAACTTTTCTCTGATGCTTTCTCTTAATGATTAATTTATTTTGTGATTTTTGGGGAAATCCTTATTCTAAAATTATTTTAATTTTCTGTCCTTTATCAACTTATTATTCTTTTAACTTTTTACTCTTTCCTTTAATCTTATTTGTTTGTTTTCTTACTTTATTTTATCCTCTATGTTTTTATTTTCTGTCTTTGTAAAGCACATTGAACTGCCTACTTTGTGTATGAAATGCGCTATGTAAATAAACTTGCCTTGCCTTGCCTTGCCTAGAAGGGCCCCGGCACCAGCGGCTGACCCCAACAGGGCCCCGGCACCAGCGGCTGACCCTAGAAGGGCCCCAGCACCAGCGGCTGACCCCAACAGGGCCCCGGCACTGGCGGCAGGAACTGTCTCGGCTCAAGCCCAGAAAGTCTCAGCCAGCAAAATAGAGATCACAGTGAGCCCAGCTTTGGAGGAAAAGGCTGCCACCAAGAGAGCTCCACCCAAAACTGCATTGAAAGTCATAGGTTTGTGTATATTTGATAGTTCTGTTGTGCCTGATTACAGTGGTCAGTGTAAGTCAGCTTGCTGTGCAAGGCCCGTGTGGGGGCTTGCAATGATGATTGATGTAGGGTGACAGTCAGGCAATGCCAGTTTAGTGTGACCTGATGTGAAGTATCTGAAACACTTTAATCCTTTTCCCCTTTGTTGCTCGTGGCCCTTGCCCTTCACCACCACCTGTTCCTCCACTGCTCAACATGGAATGCATATATAAACATATGAAAGTATAAATATAAAACCAGTCATGATGTTATGATGGTTATTGTAGGCTAATAGTTTGGATGGGCCTGGTCAATAGGAACCATCACCACATTATGGAGGAGTCTGTCATTACTCATTACTAGCCAGTTCTAGGCCATTTATCAGTTTTGTTTCCCTTTTGTTTCCCAGACGATATTCCTCCTCAGCCTGCTTCCTTTTCTCATCGATTTGTTGCTTTAAAACCCAGCCCACCATATGATTTCTTTACTGTCCACACCAAAGAGGTCCTGGGCGGGTGAGTTTTGTATTTCCTTTTTTTCTCTTTTTTTTTCCCCACATTCCCTGCCTTGCCCTCAGCCTTACATTCACTCTGAGCAGTTCTACATGGCCCTCCAGTGAGCACAGAAGGTCTGTCTCGTTGCCCATAAATCCAGACACATTACAGTATATTTAAATACTGTATGTTATTTTTTATACTGAATTATAATGAAACATTTCATTCTATTTAAAATGTTAGCAGGACATACTGACCATAATTTAAAAAGAGAACGTTTAATAGAATTTAAATAAATGTCATGCTCAAGAACATGACCACATAAAAAAAAAACTGCAATCTACTGATATTCTGTTAAAACATAATTTTAAATTCAGTTTTCAAAGGCATCATGATTTCAGAGATAATTTCTGATAAATTTCATAAAAAGAGGTCTGTATTGTGTAGGTGCTGTCAGCAAAGCTAGTGTAAGTCGTGTTTGTCAATGTTTATGTCCATACTTACATTATTTCTAAGCCCACTACATTCCATTTGTCCCAAAGACATATAATGCCCTGCTTTAGAAGAAACTAACATCGCTGACTGCAAAAATACACTGTTGTTACAGCGGACGATTCGGCAAAGTGCATAAATGCTCTGAAAATGCCACTGGCCTGAGGCTAGCAGCAAAAATCATCAGCACACGAACTCCTAAAGAGAAGGTAACTTTACCCAACACTAAAACACTTGAGTTCTTAGGAGATCAGTTTTAGTTGCTTTTTGCAGTTTTTTTTTTGCTTTTTTTTTTAGGTTTGGGCCAGAAGAGCTGAATTAGATTTTCATGAGTCTTCAACTTGAGCAATGAGCATCATAAATTGATCTTATGTGAAATGAATTTTGTTTGTGTCAGCACTCTGTGTGTATTCTGTGTATATGTTCCAGGAAATGACAATGAATGAGATACAAGTGATGAATCAGTTAAATCATGCCAATATCCTACAGTTGTATGCAGCTTTTGAGGTGAAAAACCAGGTCATCCTTATTGTGGAGTAGTAAGTGGGACCTACTTCCTATTCCTATTGTGATACAATGAAAATGTTTTGTGATTTATCATGACCAATTCTCCTTCCACTTGTGGCCATCTCCCAGTGTGGAGGGTGGGGAGCTGTTTGAGAGAATTGTAGATGAGAGTTGTCCACTGACAGAGGTGGATGCAATGGTGTTTGTGAGACAAATCTGTGAAGGTATCCAGTACATGCACCAGATGTATGTACTTCATCTTGACCTCAAGGTGAGTTGTCCCCTCGACCTTCAAACTCCTTAACTATTTTGTCACTAGTAGTTAGCACTCTAAGTGCTTTGTATTATTCTAAACTTAGGGTGTTTTTCTGTCTGACCCATGCAGCCTGAGAACATTCTCTGTGTGAATCGCTCAGGTCATCAAGTGAAGATCATAGACTTTGGGTTAGCCAGAAGGTATGTCTAAAATTAGCTTAAATTGTGTCACCTCTACCTCAGTACATCTCACTGACTTTAATGGAGTCAATGCTGTATGCACTAGGGCTGCGATTTCAACTAATATTATGATTGCGATTTTATTATGATTTTTCACAATAAAAACCACAAGCACCAAATACGTCCCATTATGCATATTTGTACACTAGGTGTAATTACAAATAGAAAATGAACTATTCATTAATCAGCATATTTTTAATCAAGATAATATCTTGTTTAACATAGTGCGGAGTGTAACTAACAAACAAGTTAGCGATTTCAAAATTGCGATTTTCAAAATCGTGATTATATTGCAAATGTTATTAATTGTCCAGCCCTAGTATGCACTTAGACCGCACTAAGTCAAGGAATCATGGAATTTTCACACATACATTTTTATGGGTGTAAAAAATGACTTGAAACAACTTTGCCTGCAAAATAGAGGACAGACTTCAAATAAATGGCAAAATTAAAACTGCAAAATTAACTGCACTGCCGTATCTACTAGCCTCGCCCTCGCCAGCCCCGCCCTGGACTTTCATTTCAATTCAATTCAATTTTATTTATATAGCACATTTTTTTCAAAAGGCATGTCACAAAGCGCTTCACACAAGAGGCCCAATGAGCAACAGGGGCAAGGAAAAACTCCCTAGCTGCGTTTTTTGTGTTTACTTGTTATGGTAGAGGAAGAAACCTTGGGCAGTTCCGACGGCTCAAGGGGCTAACCCAACTGCCTAGGGCAGGTTTTCAGTCTCTCAGATGGTGAGTAGTCCACTATTATTCCATTAGATATACATTACAAGAAAATTTTGGTAAATAAAGTAAAGTAATATAGGAGTCTCATTAGAATCCCAGGATATAGTCCCATGTCATTAGGCGCAGTCAAGCCAGGGGCCAGCTAGAGGCTGTATCAATCATGTCAGGGTCATCTGTGAAGCTGAAGGCAGACCGCCCAGGAAGCCAGAGATGCAGGATCAGGCAGTGGAAGGGACGGGTGACCTTCAGCAGGGAGGCAGTGGCATGGACAGTGGAGTGGGTTGAGGACCATTCAGGAGTGCCGCCGGATCATGTTGGAAGAAGGTCCCAGGAGAACCTAGGAGGTGCAGGCGCAGGCAGTGGAAGGCAGTGATGACTCACGGCAGGGTGGTAAAGACATGGAAAATCAGAGAGGAGATGAGTTAGAACAGTCTCCATCAGATTTCAGAGAATGTGAGTTATATTGCATGTGAAACCATATACAGATGTTGGCTAAGCGAAGAGAGAGAAGTAAGTGGAGAGGAAATAGAGAGGAGGAGAAAGAATAGTGAGAATTGTACGGGTTAACAGATGGGAGGATTGTGGCGGCATTAAACTATAGCAGCATAACTAAGGTATGATGTATAACAAGCCAACACCACCAAAGGAAATGGTCAGTGGCCACCAAGTCCTGGACGGGAGCTTACAGCAGAGGCAGTCCTCTCCAATAATACCCTGATGAGGTGTGGCTTACCATACACCATCCCTAACTAAAGGGGTCAGTAAATAGAAAAGTTTTGAGTCTAGACTTAAAGGTGTTGAGAGTGTCCGCTTGACAAATGTTAGAAGGGAGTTTGTTCCACAGGACAGGCGCACGATGGCAGAATGCTCTTCCTCCCATTGTCGATTTTGATATTCTAGGAATTACTAGGAGACCAGCATTCTGTGACCTTAGGATGTCTAGAGGGGTGGTAGGGAACAAGTAAGTCTTTAATATATGCTGGAGCAAGGCCATTAAGGGGTTTATATGTTAGGAGAAGTATTTTGAAATCAATTCGGCTTTTAACAGGAAGCCAATGTAAGGAAGCAAGGATAGGTGTGATATGTTCATATTTTTTTGTCCTAGTGAGTGCTCGTGCTGCAGCATTTTGTATTTCATTTCGTCCAGAGGGTCTGGGAGCACTCCATTGACAATCGTTCTCTCATTAGATATGTGGTTTCTGCTGAAGTTTAAACTGATTGGACCTGCCTTTACCCAATCGCTAATGCCTGGTCGTGACGTTTGCAATGCAACGTGAAGGAGGATAGCTTGCCTACCATTTAGCCTAGCCATTTCCTTGGAAACTAACGGAGCAAGCTGGAAAATCAAACTTTACCCAAACCCTGTGGGTAGTAGGGCCACTACATCTTTTCCGCAGATAAAATTAAATAAAGATTGTTCTTGTTCAGACTTCAGTTCCTGTATGTTCTGAATCGTTCCCACAACGGACTGAATAGCCTCCTGTACAAGGTTCGCTGCTGCCATTGTTATTGTGCACACTGCGCAGCCGCGCAGCCAGGCAACGTTGCGTACAAAACCGACGTCATTGCTCACTAGAACACTCCCACTTATCGCTGATTGGGCCGGCAGAATACTGACCTGGAAAGAACGATTGTCAATGGAGTGCTCCCAGACCCTCTGGACGAAATGAAATGAAAGTCCAGGGCGGGGCTGGCGAGGGCGAGGCTACTATCTACAGTAGTACTCTTGATTAATACCCTAACTAAATGAACTGGGGAAGTTTTCCGGATGGAAAGTGAAACATCTTCAAAAAGAAACTCAAAAAGAAGTCCAGTTGCCTTAACTGAACACTATAACCCAACAAAAAGTTTCACCAGTGAAACCAGCGTGTGCACTATTATAGGGATGAGTTCACAAATTCATTTAATTTCTCTTAGCCCCTGGAACAGTTTATTGAGTGTTATGGTGTTATTGAACACTTTGCCTCAATCAACACTTCTCATCTACACATTTTTTATCACCTCATTCTCTTCTAGATACAAGCCCAGGGAGAAGCTTCGCGTATCATTTGGGACACCAGAATTTCTGGCCCCAGAGATTGTGAACTTTGACTTTGTCTCCTTTCCCACAGACATGTGGACTCTAGGAGTAATTACCTATATGCTGTGAGTAACATTCTTGGAATATGCTGGGCATGATTTGACAGGAGTGATGTGTGTTTATGAAATTCACCAAACTGGTGTTGACTTGCCCAGTGTATTTTTTTTCCACAGTTTATGAACTCAAATAGTTTTACATAATCCTCTTAAGTGCAGCATTCTCAACAACCTTTCTATAGAGACGGGTTTTAAACCTCTTTTGCTATATCTTTTTCTCGTTAACCAGTCTCAGCGGCCTCTCCCCATTCTTGGGTGATGATGACACAGAGACTCTTAACAATGTTGTCACAGTAAACTGGTACTTTGATGAGGATGCATTTGAGCACATCTCCTCAGATGCAAAAGATTTCATATCCAACCTGCTTATCAAAGAAAAAAGGTGAGATTTTTCTTTAGATGTGTAATGTATAGCATTTGCATGTTTCTCCAAGAAGGTGAATGCTGTGATGCAAGTGATTTTTTTGTGTTTGCTGTGCACAGTGGGCGATTTAGTGCTGCCCAATGTCTCAAACACCCATGGCTCAACAACATTTCAGACAAGGCGAAGTGCAGCAATATTGTCCTGAAGTCACAGGTTTTGTTGAAGAAATACATGGCCAGAAGGATGTGGAAGGTCTTGCACTGCAATAACACACACTTGAATAAGTCAAAATGTATTTGAATGTAAGCTATAATGTCTGTATGTTTGCCTCCACAGAAAAACTACATTGCTGTGGTAGCAGCCAACCGGTTTAAAAAGATAGCCTCTTCTGGTTCTCTCACTTCTCTGGGGATCTAATTGCACCATTGTATGATCACTCCTATATGAAGGCAAAGAAGAAGATATGTGGTCATTTAAATGGTCCGAGTCAGTGAAAAAATAAGCAATATGCCTTTTTGTTTTATGCACCTTGCCTTTTTTTTTATTAGTGAAAGTTAGCCTAATGTATATGGCTTCTCAGGTCAATAAGCAAAAATAGAACATTTTCCCTGGTTAAAATGATGTGTGATTGTTTTATACCCTTATATTTCTCTAGATTTCAGTAATCTGTTATTTTAGCATTATTGTTCAACAGGGCCTAATCAATTTTGTTACATTTCTCGTCGTCAAAACAACTAATGTACTCATTAAATATTTGTGGTGGTTATTTTAACAGGTTTCTGTAAAATAAATGCTTTTGTTTGTATGCCTATAACATTTTCTATATAATTTAAATACACCTTTAAACATTCAACCTTACAGAGGTATTATGGGTAATGTAATTCTTGGGTATGCTAGAACTTGCTGTTGCAGCCTATCCTATAAAGCGGGTGGTTGGATCAACCTCGAAACTGAAACTAAAGTCGTACAGACAGTCCGCAATGAATCATGCAGGACATAAAAATTATGAGTTGATTTCATTCATTGTGCCTATAGAATGAGGTCGTGTTAACCGGTTTCGTGATTCAGTTTGAAATTTGTGCATCTCTGCCTCTGAAGTGTCTTCCACTGGTAAGTTGCACTCCTCATGTTTGTAGTTCTCGGATTAGCATAATAGCTAGCTAGCTCACGAATGTTATGTGTTAGCTACTTGTTGCTATAGGTAAAATTTAAAATGTGACATTAACTATCCTTTCGTAATTCTTTGCCCAATACTTAAAAAAAAACGAGGCTATGTGCATAACGTTACTTAGTCGCGGGAAAATGACATTCGCCTCAACTGCAACTGTAGTTTCTGCACTTTGTAAGACCAATTCGTTTCCTCATAATGTTATTCTGTTCAAAATTCCACGTTACTTGTGGTTGTGTTCATCAAGGGTAATGTAATTTACCACGGTTTTCCAATAATAATGCAGGGTTTTGCCGAAGGCCCTAACACTAATGTGAACTTTGATCGTTGGCTGCTGTATTTGATGCTCCTAATATCGTTACAGTTAGTACAGTTATCGTGTGAACTACCTTTCTTTAAATTCATTTTCTTGGATTTTTAATAAAGTTTTGGAACAGTCAGTCACAGTGAGTAAGTGTATGCTGCAGGTGTTTTGTTAATGACTGGATTGTGCTTTTTTTCTTCTAGAATTATGTGAGAAGTATCTTTCCATGTGGAATCACCAAATGCATTTTGATGATCAAGGATGGATGTTGTTTCTGACAACTGGAATGCAGGGAAGGATGCTGAGGACGGAATAAGGAACAGGCACAAAGGAGATGCTTTTTCAAAGCTGGCTGAACTGATGGCTCAGGCAGAGCAAAAACAAGATGGTCGCAACCAAAAGTCTCACCAGTCAGGTTTATCCACGTGTGAAGACTGTCACCAGGATTTCACAGATTTAGCAGGACTTGTTCGTCACCAACAGAAACTACATGCTCTGAGGAAACCTCATCGCTGCAATTTATGTGGCCAGGAGTTTGCCCTCCTCTCGTCTCTCCAGTTGCACAAGTGCCTCAGCTCCTCAGTCTGCCAACTGTGCCATGGGAAATCCCAGCGTGGTGCCCCTTGTTCCTGCTCCCTTGAGAAAGTAGATCCACAGGACCAATCCCACACCTACCAACATCGCCACCACCATGACAACAGCCCCTATGCATGTGCTCCATGCGGCCGTGCTTTTAGCCACAAACAAGAGCTGCTTTACCACCAGCAGGCAGGTGGTTGCCAGCCAGCTACACTCAGTCCTAAGGCTCTCAGGTCTTCTACTGCACCATCATCTCACACCCCGGTTCCCACACCCTCATATGCCTGTCTTCCCCCATCGCCACCCACGCCAGGATCCTGCATGTTTTGTCGAAGGGTCTGCCGCTCAGCTGCAGGACTAGCTAGCCATCAGCGGGTTTGGCATCCAAGCCAATGGGAAAAGAATTCAAGTAAACTTTCAGGGAAATATGCCGGGAAAATGACCAGCAAATCAGAGAAACCCCCTGAATTTGAATGTAAAGGTTCACTAGGCTCAACGAAGAAAAGCAATGCAAACCGCAAGAAGGGACAATTGTTTCCCTGTCGCTCCTGTGATCGAGTGTTCTCTCAGACTTCCTTGCTGCATCAGCACAGAAAAGAAGTGCACCGACGAGAGAAGAGACCCTGGCAAGAGCACAGGCCATCAGCTAAGAGCACAAGACAGAGGAAGAAAGGTGAAACATATCCATGTCCTGTTTGTGGCAAAGTGTTCCTCCACCACCTGACCCGCTGGGCACATCTCCGCACCCACAGTGCCCAACAGCAAAACCATACGCGAAAGGCTGTGCAAGGGGTGAAGACATCCATCCTTATTAATGAAACCAAGGGAAATGAAAAAAATACCACCCGAAAAACCAAAAAGACTAAATTCAGCTCTGCATCAAAGACGACTAAAGCAGACACACAGAAGCAAAGGCGAAAGCAGGAGACACATGAGGAAGAAGGTGAGTTTCCATGTCCATCTTGTCTTGAGGTTTTCAGATCTCCAGCTGCTCTCTGCAAGCATGAGGAAGTTCATCAGCCGGCTGAGACCATCAAGAATTGCAGTGTTTGCAAGGAAGAAATGACTCCTGTTGAAGGAAGAACCACTATGCCTGAACTATTATACCATTGTGTGCCATGCAGACAGGCCTTTTCCACACTGAACAGCTTTTTACAGCACTGCCAGGTACATCTTCCCAATGACGGTGATGGTGAAGATGGTGACAGTGACAACTACCTATCTTAAGCTCGTAGTGAAGCCATCATTCTCAGTGTTGGTGCCTGGCTATGGTCTGATACAGGTGATGGAACTAATAATTGACTGGTGAAATTATTTTTTGAAGAGTTTGTGATGACTTATTATGACAGCCATTAATAGTAATGCAAGGAATTAACAGTCTATCAGGTTTATGGGAAAAATATTTGTTTTGCGTGACTGATTTTTCCTCCATCGGTTTACAGTTTTCTCAACGGTCTAAATCTTTCAAAGACCCTAGACCTGAGCCTTATTAAACCAAATTGTGCTTCAAATAGTTTTAGTGGTTAGTTTTAGTTTAGCTGTAATGGTGATATAAAATATATTGAATAAAGTTTGACACTGTGATTGTGGTTTTTTTTTTTCTATTGTTCAGAGTTGTATAGATGATGGTATAACTGCAGGCAAAATTACATTAAAATGAAAAATCTCAAGCTTTTTCTATATTCCGGAAATGTTTGCTTTGAAGTGTATTATTTTGAAAGGCTCCTGCATGACAATGTATCATATTGTAGTGGACATGCTACTAGAAGACTGGCAGTAGTGATTATCTAATATGAAAAGTCTCAGAAATTGAAAATCTCAGAAATCTTGGATGTAACTTCCTTATATTTCAAGTCTTTTTTTGTTTTTTTTGTTGACTTATTCCCAATGACCCCCACCGCACACCTAGCCTGATGCATCAGCCACTTCCGCATTGTCTCAATTCGTGTCAAAGAGCCTGGCGACTAGCCATAGGCAGTAGTTCGCTCTACAGGGGCAGGATTATTTTCAGCTTTAACCAGTGCTGTTTGGTCATGACGTACGTTACACTCTGGAAAATGACAACCAGCAAGAGAAAACAAGTCATCATCTGAATTCAACATTACTATTTCAGCCCTCTGTTTGCTGATTGGCCATCGCATGGCCTAACTGGTTAAACCAAAGCTTATGGATAGTCTCCTGACTAAGCTGCTCGAAGTAAATGCAATTGACCGTAAGCACTAGTCAGCTCTAGCCTGGCTAGCACCAACCCCCTTCTAAAGACCAAAACCCCAAACCTGAATTATTAATTATTTAATCAATCAGCTTAATGATTGGCTGATATCTTGCCACACTTGACTGATTGATGTCCCATAATGACACTGATTTTGTGTAAGATCTATGATAATATGTGGATATTTAGGGGAAAAGGTTATTCTTTACAGGTTTCACCCAGCCTTCAGTCTCTGCACACACTAAAAGTTATTCACATTCTTATTTATTGAAAGCACTTAGGCCTGTTCATTACAGTAAGCAGTGTTGGGCAGTAGCTTCCCTACAAGTAGCGTAAATAATAGTGAAATAGTAGCGAAGCTACTAGTTTAACTGCATTTTTGAGTAGCGTGGCTGTAGTGAAGCTACATTCTGAATCTTCATTCTCAATCTTTTCATTTTCATTATTTTTGCCGTTAGTGTGGTAGCTTTCCTTAAAGCGGCACTAAAGACTTTTTAAAACCTTAAAATAAAATTTGAAGAGTTCAGATGCAAAAGCCTCTAAATCCATTTTAAGAAATATTCAAAAAGGTTTTAATAATATTTTATAAGTAATCAGTATAAAACTGCTATTTATTTTTATTCTTTATTCAATTCTTTTTATCATGTAAAAACAAATCAGATTGGATTTGGACTGAATAGATAGTTCGTCAAAATTAAAAATATATATTTCTGTAAATTAATTGAAATGGCTTTTAGAGGCTTTTGCATCTGAAGTCTTCATTTTCAAAATCGTTTTGGTGGTCCATCAACTTGTAACAAGGTGAGCGATACTTGCTGCATTTGCTCTTGTCCACAATGTATGGTCATATTGCACTAAACAGTCATATAAGTAAGCTACTAATCAATTACTATTAGCTATTAAGAAAGCTGAAAGTTCAATAATAGAATCTTAGCGTTGTTGAGCTAATTACAGTGCATGTAAATTTGAAAGATTTTCTGGTGGCTTCTTATTCTTCCAGTATTTTTCTGCGTGCAATAACTAAACAACGGTTTCACCTTAGATGCTTCATTCAAACATCATTTTGTAGGTTTCCAAATTTCTAGGTGTGCTACTCGTGTTCTTTTTTCTACTTTTTGTATTTTTTCAAATAACTGCGATAATTGAAAAATTAATGGTGGAACTTCTTTTTTTTTATTGCAAACAAGTAGACAGTTACAAGGACAAAAAGCATAGGTAGATAACGATAACAACTAAATGACATGGTGGAACTTTAGAATTCCACAAGAATTCTATTTCCCATTGTTCTCTTCCTGGCAATTTCTGTAACATTCCTCAGCCCTTGACAGTGGAACCTTGGAATTCCATGAGAATTATTTTTCCTATTGTTCTCTATCTAGCCTCTGTAAACATTCCACAATGTTTTGTGGTGTCAAGTGATCAAACTAATCAACTGCTGAAACACTTTTTGGATGGTATAAATGTTTTATCAGGTTTTTTGAACTAATAAACAAAAATCAGTAACTATCACTATTGTGCTACTGGTGGGGCAGTACACTACTGAAGTCAACTACTGAAACATTTTTATCGATTATTATTCATTAAATAGCCTCATTAGTCATTAGTGTTTTATCAGCCTTTTAGTTTAATTAATAATAATTTACTATCAGCAGCATTTAACTACCAACTTTCCCTAGCAACCACTTGGCAGCAAATTCCTAGTAACCTCTTCTTCAATGACAACCTCTTAATACGCCTTTCAGTGGCGGACAGAGTACACAGGTGCATTACTTGAGTAAAAGTACAGATACCCCTTGCTAAATTTTACTCAAGTAAGGGATTAAGCCGAGATATCTTGGTTATCCTGGCTGAATCAATCATTTGTCAGTATTATCCTGGCTTAATCCCTCATCCCATTTTTTAGGCGGTCTCGAACGACAACACAGGCTGAAATAACTCAAACCTGAGTGGTGTATTCAAACAAACGCTAACAATAGGGGGATCTGAACTTAAACATAACAAACGACAAACCAATCGGCAACATGATGGGGTGGGAGTTGATGCGCGTCCTCTACCATCTTTATTGTCGATTTGTGGTTTGTCGTGTTTAGGTTTGTTTGAGTATTGGGGCCTATTGCACAAAACAAGGATAAGGGATTAAGCTGGGATATCTTGGTTATACTGATAAATGATTGGTTAGTTTAGCCAGGATAACCAAGATATCCTGGCTTAATCCTTTATCCTAGTTTTGTGCAATAGGTCCTTGGTTTGAGAATTATAGCCTGTGTTGTTCGAGACCGGGTTTTTTTCATTGTGTATTCAGGAGGCAGAAAGCTAGTCGCTAGTGGAGATGCTTGTAATTTGAGATAAAAATAAAATCGCACTAAAATCCTGCAACATCTCATAGAGCACCTTTAAACTAACACATAGGCCTATCACATCTTTGCCTCTCACCTCTGAATTATCTGTTCAGCCACAGATAATATATTATCGTAAAGCTTAAAGTCGCTTAAATGCAGACAAGCTTAATAGTTGTTGATCTCTGACATTATCCAAAACTATAGTATGATATGGGATAGTTGGCCAGTGTTATGCCATAAATTACAACGGTGTTGTGAAGCGGGCGCATGCGCAGTCCTAGATAACCTGCAAGAAAAAGTCTTTTAAATCCTTTATTTCATGTTATACCATCAAACCTTTTCAGCGATTTTACTCTGATTTTTATCTTGATTCCAACCATGCAGTTTTTATGTCCTATAAACGTAGTAAAGTGGAGATACAGCTTACTCCCCATTCATTTAGATAGGGCCCTAGTCTTCTTTTTTTAATTTTATTTATTTATTTATTTATTTATTTATTATTATTATTATTATTATTATTATTAATAAACACCACAATATATTTGACAAGTACATACAACATACATGAGCAGGGGATACACAAAGTAGACCACACGTAAGACATAAAGACAAAAAAAAAAAAAACCTACATTATGTTAGATTCCCATACAAAATCACAGTTCTTTGGGCTTTCAGATTATTGGAATATCTAATAGTTTCAATGTATCTATTTACATCAACCAAAAAGGCAGGAAAATAAGGTTTTCCACCACTAAACTTACATTTGTGAATATGATATTTGGCAAGTAAAAATAACAGGTTTATGACAAAGAATTGGCTCTCATACTCTTGTTCATAATCAAATACGCCAATGAATACATCTTTAAAACAAAATGAGCGATCAGTATGTAGCCCAGTGTGTATAAACTCTTGGACATCTACCCAAAATTGTACAGAATGAGGGCAGTTCCAAAATAGATGTGAAGTGGTCTCTAAGGCTATGTTACAAAAGGAGCATTTAGTATCTATGTCTTGTTTATATCGTTTAAGAAAAGAAAAGAGTTCACAGGGTAAAATTTTTTAAACTTAAAAGAGATTTCTCTTACTTTATTTGTAAGGAAGTATTTGTATGGTAATAGCCATACCTTCTTCCATGGTATGTTCTCAACAATACCATTCCAAAAATGAACAACATAAGGTACAGAAATTAAGTCACTTTGAAAAAAAGCTCATTTTTCTAGGCACACCCGCCCATATATGGGACGCTCATTTAAGCCCAGGGTCTTGGCTTTCATTTGAAACCAAATTTATGTTTCTAGGTAAAGGGGTTTTCAAGTTATAAACTTTTGGATGTCAGTTGGCCCTCTTGTTTACAAAAAGTCTCTATGGGAATTTACATAGGGGTCCCAATCAAAACGCATAAACATATTTTTCAAAAATGTATATTCAAAAATCATATTTTTGGTCTTTTTACTTCAATTTTTTTGTGTAACAGGTTGAGAGATGGAGTTAGGACTTAGATGTTTTTATTTGGGGGTATCATATGGATGGTACCTTCATATCTTAGTTAGTTCATAGACATTTGAAATGAGCGGAAAAAAAAAACTTAGTTCTAACCTCTATAACTCTGTGTCCATATGTCACAGAAACATACATATTCCTCTAGAAAAAACTTGAGGGTGTCACCTTTCCAATGGTATGAGGCACATCCCTGAGTCTAATGCTATGTAGGAACTGTCAAGCTTTCAATTTGGGTATGCCGTTGTTTTGAAAAAAAGGAAAAATAGGGGTGTGCCTTAAGAGGTTAACATTACATTTTGAGGACAAACATAAATCACCTAAAACAGTGTCTGAAAGGGGGGTCAAATGAGCAATGTGTGGAGATAAGTTGCCCTTAAACAACATTATGATCCATGCAGGAATTGCATCGAACACGATAGCATATTCCCTAACACTAATTGGTATACCATATGCTCTTAAAAATTCTGAGCATAAAGTCTACCATTAAAATCAAAAAGCTGGCTAACAAAAATGATGTTATTTCTACACCAGTTACCCAAAAATAACGTTTTCCTTTTGTAAAGAATATCCTTATTATTCCATATCAAGCATCTGTGTGGTGAAAAGTTATGTTTATATAGTAGAGACCAGGCCAAGAGCATCTGTTTGTGGAAGTAAGATAATTTCAATGGGAGCTTAGAGATATCATAATTGCATCTTAACAAAAATTCTAAACCACCAATTTTAGAAAAAACATAGTTGGGGATGAAATTCCAAAGCGATGTTGGGTTGATCAAACACCGCCAGATCCAGTTAATCTTAAAGGTGTTATTCAGCGTGGTGAAGTCTAAGAAATTTAACCCCCCACAATAATTCTGGTTCATAATAACTGATTTTCTAACATAGTGAATTCTATTTTTCCATATAAAATTAAATAACATGTTATCAATCTTTTTTAATAGTCCCCTATCAACTGCCAGAGAAAGAGCACTATAAGTAATTCTAGAAATACCATCAGCCTTAGACAGAAATACCCTACCTCTCAGAGACAGATCCCTTTGTAGCCATGAGTTAAGTTTCTTTTGTGTTTTATTAATGATGGGATTAAAATTTACTGAAGATCTTGAGATTTGATTTTTGGAGATTATAATTCCTAAATATGTGACTTTGTCTCTTACTGGAATGCCATTTATAGCAATCAACGAGCAATTCTTTATAGACATGAGTTCACATTTACTAACGTTCAGATGGAGACCCGATGCTTCTGAAAAAGTTTTAATAATTTCTAATGATAAGGGAACTTGGGACGCATCCTCAAGAAAAAGAGTGGTATCGTCAGCAAGCTGACTAATAATGATTTGTCTGTCAGCTGAAATATGAATTTGAAATATGAAGAGCAAGGAGTTGAGATGCTATTAAGAATAGATAAGGTGAAATAGGGCAACCTTGTTTAATTCCTTGAGAAACACAAAACCTTGAAGACGTGCCATATTTTAATTTAATTGAACTGCTGCCATTTTTATAAAGGGTTTTAATCGCTTTACAAAAGAAATGTCCAAAACCAAATTTGTTAAGAGCTTTTAAGATAAAACCATGTTCAAGAGAATCAAATGCTTTATAGAAATCTAAAAAGAGAATAAAGCTGTCCTCATTAACAAAATCATTATAATCTAATAAATCTAGAATAAGTCTAATGTTATTTGCAATATGACGTTTCCTCATAAATCCGGATTGGGACTCATCAATGATCGAGTCCAAAACGTATTTTAGTCTATTAGCAAATATTATTGCTAACACTTTGTAGTCGTTATTTAAAAGAGTAATGGGACGGCAATTTTCTAAATTCTCTGTATCTTTGTTTGGCTTTGGGATGAGGGTGATAATACCTTGAGTCATTGTTGGCGGCAAAGTTTCATTTTCTATGCATTCCTCAAATACTTTTGTTAGAAAGGGGGCGAGTTCTGTATTAAACATTTGATAAAACTCTGAGGAAATACCATCACATCCAGGGCTTTTATTGTTTTTTAAACTTTTAATTGCTTGTAAAACTTCATCGAGAGAGATATTATAGTCACATGTTTCTCTATCCTCTACTGAAATACATTTGGGAAGTTTAATTGAATCTATAAAGGAATTGGACCTCTCTTCAGAATATCTAGAAGTGTATAGATTACTGTAGAAGGTGTGGCAAAAAACAGATATCTCTTTATGGTCAGTAGTTATTATATTGTTAATTCTTAATTTGTCTATTGTAGTATGAATAGCTTTATTTTTTTCCATTCTAAAGAAGTAAGCCGAGTTTTGCTCTCCTTTTTCTAACCATTTAGCTCTAGATCGGACAAAAGCTCCTTTTGCTTTTTCTTCATAAAGCTCATCAAGTTTGGTTTTAAGGTTAGCATACTCATTTCTCTCTGAGCTAGACAAAAACAATCTAGTTGGCTAATAACCTCTTCCTCATATGCCCTTTTCTGTTTAGCCAAATCCACACCAAATTTTCTCAAAAACATCCCAAGCTCATATTTAAATAGTTCCCAATTACTCCCAAAAGCATTTTGATTTTCTGCATTACTCAAATGAATTTTGATTAAAACCTTGACTTGTTCCTTTACCTGTGAGTAATTGAGGAGTGAATTATTTAATTTCCAGAATGAAGCTTTAGGGCCTACTGGGACAGGCCCAGATAATGGTATTAACAAACAGATAGCTTTATGATCTGTCAAAGGAGCATCGCAGAATTCAACTGTGATATTATTGTAAGTTAAGCATTTGGATATCAACCAATAATCAATTCTTGATTGTAAAGACCCCTGTTTATTAGACCAAGTATAACACTGACTATTAGGATGCAAGCTCCTCCATATATCAATAAGATCAAATTTGTCCATAAAAGACATTAGACTTGAGTTGATCAACATAGACTGCCTTGGGGGGCTTCTGTCCAGGATATCATTTAAGGCAATGTTGAAATCTCCCCCTATAACTAAAGAGGCATTAGGGTATATAAAGAGCCACCTCGAAATCTTTTTCTCCAAATCATCAAAAAGTATGCCATTATCTAGGGAGGAGTGGTAACCATAAATATTAACTAGGATTATAGTAAGGTTATTAATGGAAATAACCATACAAACATGGTGACCTAAAGGATCAAGATAAGTCTCTATAATACTCCCATTAAAATTATGCTTAAATGTTCCTACACCAGCTGAACGTTCAGATCCATGGGCTAACCAAATATCATTTCCCCACTGTGACCTCCAAAATCATTATGAGTGGAATGGCATTCCTGAAAATAACAAAAATCTGCCTTAAATTTCTTTGAAAATAAAAATAAAGCCTTTCGTTTAACATTATCTCATACCCCTGACATTAAGTGACACCAAAGACAAAGACATACAAAAACTCTCTATATATAACACACCAAACCAGAAGGTTTTAAACTTGTCTCAAACAGGAAAAGAACAGAACTCTGCAACAGGTTTGTAACCCTGAGTTGGAATATATCAAGACAATGTGAACAATCATACAGTAGGCCTATACCGAAATCCTAAATGTGAACAACCACAGGGCCTACATGTACAGAAAGCTTATACCGAATTTGCTTTAAATCCAAGCGGACTATAAGTACGCATTTAACTAATTTTACTTCTTAAAGACAATTATAAAAAAAAGAAAATGTGTAAAATAAGATAGCATGAGATAATAACAGAGATGCAAATAACCTCCATGACATAACGTGGGCTAATAATATGCATTAAAGAATTAAAGGCCTGAGGGTCGTAGAGAACTGTACTTAAATATTAAAAGTAAATCATAAAGTGTATATTTTACCAATTCCGTAACAACTACAGACAGATATGTTTACTGAAACAATAAAGTTCCAAATATCCACAACAAGATTAAGTTGTGACCCCATTACCATCAATGTAAGCGAAGCTCCCATGGAAGCCCGCTTGCTTCCCTTCTTTCCTCGCTTTCTCCACCAGTGGCCACAGTTTTTTTCTTGCATCTTTGATGTCCTGTGTCAGGTCTTCAATTACCTTAATGTTTCGGTCACGGAGAATCTTCGCAGTTTTGGCATCTTTCCAGATCTTGTCTCTGTGAGCATGGGACAGGAATTGCACAATGACACGTCGGTTGAACTGCTCTGTATCGGGACGGGGACCCACCCAGTCTGTGGACGACATCCACTGAGAACGCTAGTTGGTCCGCGATCATGGGTGAAATTTGACAAAAAAGGTCTATAATGTCCTTTCTAATGTTTTCACCATTCTTTTCGGGAATGCCAGCCACTCGTAGATTCCATCTCCTCTTGTAGGCATCCAACTCACAGCACTTGTCTCTGAGTTCTTGATTCTCTTTTTCTAAAACGCAAACTTTACTCTTCAAGGAAACAATATCAGACTTAACGTCCTCCATCTGCGTCCCAATAAACTCAACGGCCTTATAGATAGCAAGCAGACGTTGGCCCAACGTTGGCAAGCGTCGGCAGCGTTGGCGTTGGAATTCCAACGTTGGGCCAACGCTGAACCAACCTCATACAACCAACCAATTAATATCAGTGCAAACTGGTTGGGGAGCCGATGTTGGATCAGCGTTGGCCCAACGTTGGCATTCCGCTTTAAGTTGGTTGAACAGTTGACGTTGGGTCAATGTTGGGCCAACGTTGGAATTCCACTCTTTTGGTAAAATAGTTGACGTTGGGTCAGTGTTGGCCCAACGTTGGAATTGCTGCATTTCTACAGTAGGCCTATGTTTTTAGAACCTCTGCAATATCACTTTGCATAATTGTTAAGGGATAGTTCGGTTTTTAACACATTGAGCCCCTTTCACAGGTTGTCTAAAATGAAATAAAGTGGTTGACACCAAAATCTTGATGATTGCTCTGTCTCGGCTATTTGGGAAATATAGAATCGCCTCTGCCTGCCTTTAAAATGGCTAGCAATGGGCATGTGTTGTTTCTATCCTTTAAATACTGGTTTTTAAAAAGTGCTACTCATGGTGATTAGTGGCGTTTGCTGATGTTCCAACCCAAGTATCATAGCAAAATACAATTTCTGTCATGTTTTATTTGCCATTTTGTAAGTCCCATAGGGATCTGTTTGCTCCTTCATATAAACAAAGTGCCAAATAAAACATGATGGAAGCTTTATTGCGTCGGCTATTACCCACATTGCATTGTGCAGCCAGCCTAGAAGGACTTTGGCCTCCAAAGCAACCTTCGGCCATCACTAATTTTTTCCTCTGGATTTCAACTCCAGAACAGCAGATGGCGATATTAAAATATTCACCACGTTACTGAAAACCACTACCCGCTCTTTGATAGTCAGGAAGTCGGAAGCGTTGTCCGGAAACTGCGACTAGCGTGGGATTACGATTTTTGAGCGTTTTGTGTGAAAGAAGACATCGTGAAAAATGAGCAAAGCTCATCCACCAGAGTTGAAAAAGTAAGTTTAACTTCACTGTGTGTGCCCTAGATTCCCACCTTAACCTTACATTATTATTTAATTTTTGTCATTCTTTGTATGGTTTTGTGTGTGCGAAAGATGTTGATGAAACCCATTGAAACGATTCACGTGCGAATGATTTAGGGCTGCAAATTCATATACTTAAACAAAGCAAGATAACTTGTTATTAACTTTTATAACGTTTGAAGGTGCTAGGGACGTTGTATTATGCGATTTCATAAGGGCATATTTGTTACTGGTCCGTCATGTTGCCTAGATCAACGTTATGTTGCCGTGTTTTACTCATTCAATCGTCTTTTCTATTTTTAGGTTCATGGACAAGAAGCTTTCATGTAAGTGGCTTGGCATGCGTGATTAATGAATGATTCTAATCAGTATTGTTTTTTTTCAGTCTGAACTCATCAGTCTGAACCACTCGGTGCTTACGTTTAACTGAAGCAAGTCATCTGCTCTTTTCATTGTCTCAAATTTTAATGTAAAGTCTCTCTCTCTCTCTCTCTCTCTCACTCTCTCACTCACTCACTCACTCACTCACTCACTCACTCACTCTCACACACACACACACACACACACACACACACACACACACACCCATACGTACATAGTAAAACTTAATGGAGGGCGACATGTTCAGGGCATCTTGCGTGGTTTTGATCCATTCATGAACTTGGTGGTGGATGACTGCCTGGAAATGGCACCAGGGGGACAACAGAACAACATTGGCATGGTGGTCAGTATTAACAAATAGATTAATAACTTTAACCTATGTCTCTCTAAGTTATATTATCCAGCAAATGTTTTGCACATTAATGAACTGTCTGATAATGTTCAGCTGTTGTACTCAACTTTTGTGATATTCCTTTAAATTAGTTGTACTACACAAACTCTGCATGAAGATATGTGGACCAGCTGGAAGTGAATGTGGCTTATTTTTATATGGCCGCTCAAAATGAAGTTTCTAGCATAATGCCCACCCAATTTTCTTGGTGCTATTAACGTTACAGAATAAAAGGAATGGAGAATGTATTGTCCTAATGACCCAAGTGAAGCTCAGTAAGGGCCTAGTCAGGACCTGGCATTTTCTCAAAGTGCTTTCTATGTAGATGTAGTTCATTTGGAATCAGATTTGGCAGAAAATATCAGGAATGACAAATTATTAAGAATGAGCAGACACCTTCAAAATACTCCCCCCCCCCCCTTTCCATCAGCAATAAATGTAAATGCTGGAATATGGAGGATTTTTCAAATGAGCAGCTACTAGAGATATTTAAATAATTATCATTATCTGCTGACCATATCTTCTGCTCCATAACTCTGGAAAATGATTAGGACCTTCCATATAGACTAAATTTGAAATAACACATTACTTGTTTCAGCCTAAACCTGACACATTCTTTCCCTCTCCCTTTCTGACCTCAAGTGTGCTTTAGCCAAATATATACTCTTGCAGTTGCGTCAATATGCAGATGTGTGCGGTTGCATTTATTGAGAGGTTTACCTATTTTTCAAATAATTCTCAGTGACTTATGAAGTAGTTGTGTGTGGGTTTTTTTTTTTTTGCCAGAGATGCACATCCCAAGTCCTTGTCCCAAGTTCAGGCCTACTTATTTGGGGAGCTTTAGACAGCCCCTTCATTTGTACTGTGTATTAAGGTTTGGATAAATGAGTCTTAAGAAAATGTTCAGAACCTCTTTCATCATTTTTTTTCCCCTGACAGGTTATCAGAGGAAACAGCATTATAATGTTGGAAGCGCTGGAAAGAGTATGATGGATAATGCATGACCAAGAACTACAGATTTCTTTTTTCTATTTTTCAGTTTTGTTTGTAGGTTGTTTTTTTTTTTTTTTTTTTGAGCTGACTGTAACAATATTTGAACAGTGACTGGTGGAGGTGATGTTTTTGTACTCTCATGTTTGAATGAGACAATAAAATAAAAAAAAAATCTGATCAATGTATGAAGTGTTTAATTATGGACAATTCCATATCAGTTAGACTTGGTTCTCAGGTTCCCCTGTCCTATTAGAATAAAGGCTGTATAAAAAATCACTGGAAATTCCAGTATTTTATTAGCACCACTTGATTCAAATGAGGTACTTGGAGAGCACTGTGAAATATATAGAAACAACAAATGCCCATAGCTAGCCATTTTGTAGCATGCAGAGGCGATTCTGCATTTCCCAAATAGCTGAGACGGGAGCAATCGAAAAACTTTTGGTGTCAACCACGCTATTGCATTTTAGACCTGTTAAAGGGGTTCAAAGAGGTAAAAACCAAACTATAGGCCTACCTTAAATTTAGTTATACAATATATCTATAGGTGAAATGCCAAATCTGTGCAAAAGTGATATAACAAGGCTGGAGAAATTGATTCAAAAAGGAGAAACTGCCCAAAAGTTGTGGAGAAACTGCTAGGCTATTTTGAAATAAAAATGGTTAACCCTGCCCCCCATGTTACACTCAAAGCACTAAACCAGTGTACTTGCGAAAGTACCTTCAGAAACACCTTCACTGCTCCCAATTTAGCAAAAAGAGAAACAAGCATGTTATCACATTTTTACATTCATCACAATAATTTCCAGTATTCATAGAAATGTACCACAGTTGGTGCCTGAAACTTCCTCACACATGGTGCAAGTTTTTTTTCTTGTTGAATATCTTTATTTATTCACCACTAGATGGCCTTAGTGAGCATTTGACGCTTATATGAGGCATTGAGAAATTAACCTTTTTGCAACACATTTTGGTGAAAAGCATTAAAGCTACAGCAAAGCCTCATCTTGCCATCACCACTTGTACCACTCACTGACTCGCCATGGTGAAACCATGTCAAAATGGCTGATGCTTAAATGTGTAGGCTCAAATGTGTTTACACCCCATATTGTCCTTTCAAATGCAAACCATTCAGCCTAGACAGATTTTCATTTTTCTAATTTCATATTACATATTTGGTTTAGGAAAAGAGAAGTTGGATCTACCACTGTTACATGGTCTACAAAGTTGAATACTATTGCAAGAAAAAAATAAAAGTTAGGTTTGAATTTTCTTTTGTTTTTGAAAAAAGGCAATACAACTAACTGAATGTAATTTTGGCCAACTAACCATCTCATAGCTAACTAATCATCTCAATTTTTATTCAACATGTACTTCTGCTCATGTGCTATGTGTATTTAAAGTTATGAAAAAGTGAGTGCTTTGCATTCATGGTGTCATCACCAAAAAGGGTTTGTTTTAATCAATAAGTATTCAATGGTGGGAAGGACTGTAATTCAAGTGTGATAGTATAGCTGCAAGCAGCAACGAACAGGGTCCAAGCTGGTCGGCCCATTTGGCACCATGGCTAGCCTGACTATGGAATTGCAAACCATAACACATGCAGGGAGTGAACCAAAGACTCTTAGCATTGAAGGCAGGCACTTAACCACTGTGCGACAGTAGATGACCAGATCCTGTTTACTTTATATTCACTCCTATTATACCAAATGTGGCTGCAGTTCATCTATTTTAATATCTAATCTAACATCTAATTCTAACATAAGACATCTAACTCTAACATCTAATTTGACATGGTGGGCATGTTAAAAATCAATGGATGTCCATAGAGCTATGGCTTAAGCTGAACTTATGCTTCTCTGTCTATTCCCTGTTGGGTAAGGTATGGTCTATACTGTATACAGTATGCTATTGAATAGTGTAAAGTGGTTGGACCTGGCAACAGAGGCAAAATGGTATTTAAAGGTCAGCTGGTGAGCTGGCATGAATCATATATCATACGTTTCTTCCCACTCAGGAAGGAGCAAGAAATGAATCAGTTTTGATGCAGTTGTGATGAACGGTTGGTCTGGCATGAATAAACAGCAGTTAACTTCTTTTAGAAGTTCTGCTGGTCTTGCATCCATGCAGATATATCAAAGAGACAATCATTCAATTTGAGGCTATTGGGTCATCGGATGTGAATGGCAGATAAAGCTGGGTATCATCATATATTTTGAAGTGATGAATGATAAGTTGAAATGGCTGCAAAATAAATAGCATTTGAACAGCATTTGGTTAATTTCACCAGCTCTGGCTCTTTTAAGGGATAGTTCGGTTTTCAACACATTGAGCCCCTTTCACAGGTTGTCTAAAATGAAATAAAGTGGTTGACACCAAAATCTTGATGATTGCTCCTGTCTCGGGTATTTGGGAAATATAGAATCGCCTCTGCCTACCTTTAAAATGGCTAGCAATGGGCATGTGTTGTTTCTATCTTTAAAACACTGGTTTTAAAAAAGTGCTACTCAAGGAGTGATTAATGGCCTTTGCTGATGTTCCAAACCAAGTATCGTAGCAAAATACAGTTACTGTCATGTTTTATTTGCCATTTTGTAAGTTCCATAGGGGTCTCTTTGCTCCTTCATATAAACAACGTGCCAAATAAAACATGACGGAAGCTTTATTTCGCTACAATACATGTTTTGGAACATCACTGAGCACCACTAACCACTTGGTGAGTAGCACTTTTTTAAAATCAGTGTTTTAAGGATAGAAACAACATATGCCCATTGCTAGCCATTTTAAAGGCAGGCAGAGGCGATTCTACATTCCCCAAATAGCCGAGACAGAAGCAAGCGTCAAAATTTCGATGTCAACCACTTTATTGCATTTTAGACAACCTGTGAAAGGGTTATTCAAACAAACAAACAAACAAAAAAATGATAACAAAAAGAAGTCAAGAACTCAAGAAAATCCTCCCTTACTTTGTGGCCTTAAAAATGAGACTTTGGAGAAAATTAAATGGTATAGGCTAATGTATTTAGATTGCATAACCTTGCATTGTTAATTTCTCATTGAAGGTGACTTTGTTATATTGATAAAGATGAAAAAGTTTAAAAATTACACAAAGCAGGAGTTTTTGGCTCCGTGAGTTGGAGTAGGGGTGAGTGAATGCAGATTGTAGCCTACATGAAATTCACTGGTGTGAATGAATGATTGAGGACAGTTTATGTGTTGCCTACACGTCGCAAAAGTGAGTGAAATGAGAAGTTTTAGGAAATTGGGCTTAGATCATCACAAATATACCCAGTGACTAAATTGTTTATAATGTCATGTCAGAGAAAGGATTTGAACCTTATCCTACCAACTATGGGCAAGTGTTGCTAGTGCATTAGGCCTATCTGAATTTTGTCCAGATTTAAAGCAGAAACAAAAAAGATGACAGTCTTGTACACACTTGCCCATTATTTTCTGTATAATTTGGCCCGTTTGAATGTCGTTTAAATGAATATATTTTATTATTGTCAACCGTATGTCCACTGCACGTTGTGCGACAAGTTACACTCCATTTGACAGACCACCGTAAGCAAAGTTAGGTGTCAGGATTCAAGCACTCAGCAGCACACTTTTATTATGACAATGCGCCGGTCCGATCACCCCCGTTGCGTCGACGAACTGTTATTGGTCAGTCTGGATGTATTGAGGCTATGTGGAAAGTAGTAATGTCGGAGGAGGTTGCGAAGGCGGTGCAGTCCGTCGTGGACAGGGTAAATCAGGCGGCTGCCCGTCGCCCGAAGGTTAGTCCTGCAGAAATAGCAAACAAGCAAAGGGGACTTGATAGATGATTGTTCTTTGGAATAGATCCAAATACATTAATTGTCACGTTTTTTCAGCAGTGTAGGCTTCACCTAGCTGTTACGTAAGACAACCTTTGCCCATATGCTGGTCATTTGAAGAACTAGTTCTACAAATCCTGTTTGTTATATATATCAACACATTTAAGAGGTACAACAGCTCAAAGTAGAGTTCAAAATGTTGGAAATCTTTTTGTGCACCGAGGAGAGGAAACTTCTGGCAAAATACTATGAGCATGCTGAGTTAGCTCGTTAGCCATTTTGTCATAGAAATGGCTTTTTGATTCTGTTATGAGGGGGTGGGGGATCACACCCGAAGTTAACGAAAGAAGACGCATGTTTGCATGGTATTGCCACCCAAGTCACAAGCCTGATCGTGCTTATCTAAGTAAGTTGTAATATTGTGTTTGTCAGGCAGGTCGTAACGCCACAGATCCTGTTGGGTGCCAAGGGAATGTTAATGTTGTCACATCATCCCTTTCTGTCTTAACGGCTTGATTTATTGAATGATGGACAACAGCATGGTCTCGAGTGGATTGTGGCAGCTGTGTGAAGCTAAAGGGCGATTGTTTCTAGTGAAAATCTCATTCACGTTGAAACGTTGCAAACAACGAGTCAAAACATCAGGTTGTTCCATCATTATAATGCATGGTGGGGCAATTCAGATGATTTATAATTCCATAGTTTATACTCTGTAGTTTCTATTATTCTGGTATTACAGACATTACCTTGTGTGCCACCACGGCTTGTGGCTGTAAGTAAGACGAAGCCCCCTGAGATGGTGGTGGAGGCCTACCAACAAGGCCAGCGGAACTTTGGAGAAAATTATGTAAGCAAACTTCTTGAGTAGCACTTCTAGTGAGAAACACATCTGATTTCTGAGAAAATATCTTCTATTCTTGATTACCTTTACATGGTCTCTTAGGTAAATGAACTGGTGGAGAAAGCTTCTCATCCTCAGGTAAAGTGTAAAGTCAAGGTTATGAACCATAAATAGACATCACACTTACCATTTTTTAGTCATTAGTCTGCATGATCCTATTCCACCCATACTAGGCAATTAACTTGAAGTTCTTTAGTATTACATCCTAATTACTGCTTATTTATAGTAAGTTAGTTGTATGAATTATGATGTTAAAATCCTTGTCTCAACTGTTGCTGTCGTTGTAGGGAGAATTTGTGCAGAAGACGAAAATAACCTGTTTGATCTGTTTCAGATTTTGTCAGCTTGCTCAGAAATTAAGTGGCATTTCATTGGTCACCTACAGAAGAATAATGTCAACAAACTATTAGGTAATTACTATTTTCATGCAGTGTCCCTGAATATTTTTCCTTGTTTTCGTTATATGGTTAAATTAAATTACTAATAGATTATTCTTGGAAATTGTGTTTTTACCTAATTTCTACAAGAGTTTTCTAAAGTTATGGAGGGCCATGATTCCTCTACAGTGTGCACTTGCAGGCAGCACACATTGCATGGCATTCAAGCGCAAGATCGTTAAAATTACACACAAAAAACAAAACAGGAGAGGGGAAGTATCCTTTGGTTTTTAAAGTCCCACCAAAGATCTTTTAGAACTTCTTTTAGAGCTTCATCAACCGTCTCTGGTCCCACTATGCAACATTTTTCATTTAATTAATCCGTTTCATATAGTTTAGGATGCCAAAATTAGTCATTACACGGCGAACGAACGGTGTAGAATGCGCCACCGTGGCCAATAGCGGTAGATACAGCACTTCCAATGTTCAGCAGCGCGGACCGCCTCCAATAGAATGCAGTGCAATACAATGCAATACAGCGGGCTTTAGAGGGAGCTTGTGAGAGAGAAAAACAGAATGTTGCTTAGTGCCGGTTAGTTTAACACTTTGAGCCCATTTCATGGCTTATCTAAAAAGCAATGGACTGGCTGACAGTTGGAAATGCCGTTTCTAAATGTTGGTCCGTAGGATATATGTAATTGGCAGATCTCACACAACCTCTTGACATACACTACAAGTCAAAAGTTAGGGTTACTGGCATTTCCTTATTTGAAGACACTCAATGGTGCATACAAATGACATGGCAAATGAACAAAGCATGCCGTTTTACAGTTAAATAATAATTGATTTTATTTGAAATTATTCTTGGAATGTCTTCTTCAGATTTTGCTTCCATTTAAAACGTCTCCTCCATTACAGATGGCAATTGTTTTCATTCAAGCATGGTTTAAAAAAGTTGGTATAAGGCCAGATTTTTTACACATTGTAAAGGGACTTTGGGGAAAGGAAATATCTTGCTTGGTGCTTTGTGTCATAATAATAATAATACATAATTACAAATAAAATATTTGTATTTTATTTAATAAAAACTGCAAATATTGTTTCATTGCTATGTTTCCCAATGACAGAAATAGTTACAGAGTGGCTCGATGAATCTTAAGTGGAATCTTAAGTCACTTAATGTGGCCATATAGCAAACAACAACAGGTTAAAGAATCAGAACAACAGTTCCTTTTACAACATTACAATCCAAAATATTTCAGGTAAATCTGTGAATAATTGTCAAGGACATGACAACTGTCATTTGATGTAGGCTTTGAAATCAACAAGTCTAACAACTCAAAAACCACATAGCGGAACAAATAGGCTTGCTAAATATTAGTTATTGGATGTACCAATATCAGCATTGACCCTTAAAAATCTGTTAACTCTGAAAGGCCGCAACCAAATATGAATTTACTCTTATTTTGGGAAAAAAAGAGAGGGAGTATGATGGATGGTGCCATATCCTAGGTACATAGGGCATGTGTAGCAGTATAGTCACTACAGGAATCCATACTACACCACCGATCTCATTACACTGGAATGGCATAACTCCTTCATGACCTTCTTTTGCCTAGGCATCCCTAATCTATTTATGGTGGAGACGGTGGACTCTGCAAAGTTGGCTGACAAAGTTAACAGTTCCTGGCAAAGGATACGAGGAGCAAACAGTCAGCGGTTAAAGATCATGGTTCAGATTAATACCAGTGGTGAAGATAGTAAGTATCCTCTAAACCATATAAAGTTTATGGACTGCCTTATCCCTTTGTTGGGAATGCATTAATAAGGCATAAAATGCCTTGCAATATACATGTCATACAAATAAGATTAATTTCCTTTATATAGGCAAACATGGCCTGCCACCTGCAGAAACGGTCAGTACAGTCAAACATATTGTTTCGAACTGTCCTACCCTCCATTTTGCTGGGCTAATGACGATTGGTCGATATGGGTATGACCTGAGCGAAGGTCCCAATCCAGATTTTCAGGTATTGTTTTCAACAATCTATGCAAGAGATACCACATACAAGTTGTGGATCTATTGATTCATAGGCTTTGATCACCCTCAGGATGAAATTATTTGGTTGTTCTTCACTTGTAGATGCTGCTGAAATGTCGACAGGAAATATGTGAGAACCTTCAGATGCCAGAAGCGGAGGTGGAGCTTAGTATGGGCATGTCGACTGATTTTGAGCATGCGGTGAGTTTAGCATCTATCTAACTCTTATTAATGACATCTAATAGTCATATGGGAAAGTCAAATCCTGTCTATGGCTGATGATGTGACAACCATGGCTCACTCTTTCTAAATGATGTACCTACCAAATCATGTAACCAAGTAATCACCCAGTTTTTGCTGTTTGTTACTAATCGCTATTGTTAACAGAGCGCAATACACCTTATATTTTAAATACAATGGAACACTTGGCTTCACAGATTGAAGTGGGCTCCACCAATGTACGTGTGGGAAGTATTATTTTCGGTAATCGAGAATATCCTAACACTCCAAGTCCAGAGAAGAGGACAAAGGTTGTGACTGAAGAAGCTGCTAAGAGGATGGAACATCTCACAGTGACAGAACAATGATCATGTAGGTCATGTAGAGCCCACAGACTGAAACCCATCAAAGCACACAGAACTACCACCCCACCAAATGCATCTTGTCATTTATTCTTCACTAGACAATCTAGTTTTGTGAAAAGGTGTTCAAATTAAAAACAAATAAATCTCACACTTTCAATCTTTTGTTCAGACACCTCAGTGTCTGAGGTAAGCAGGGTGGTTACATTTTGGAAATCTCCGTACATTGTATATAACGCCACAATCGCCTCAGAGATATTTTCCTTTTGTGCTAGTAACAGTTGCAATTCTAAAGTTTTTGCTGTTTGTGTAGATGTTATTCAGTTTGTTTCTCTGAGAAATTACTTTTTAATGAAATTACATACATTTGGAAAAACTGTATTGGAAGTCATACAAGTGGTAATAAGAGTACTACTGAAAAGTACCCTCCCCTCTGAGTTCACTGAGGGGTTTATAGTCACAGCTCAAATGCTTTGACTCCTCTGAGTCAAAAATATGTGGTGTTGATAAGATAAACGTCAACATTTATATATAAAATTTATACTATAATACTGTTCTGTCAAACAGACAACTTATTGTTTTAAAAGACATGAAATATTGTGTTAGGAATCTAATCATTATTGAAGTAACCATGTAGTCGTATTGCTGCAGTATACTGTATGTCAAGTTTATGCATTTTGCCATCTTAGCAATTGCCACCAAATTTAGCTTCTTTAATGTAGCCATCAAAATACGGGAGAACGGGTGCAAAGTGATAGGCAGCAGCAAGTACTCAGTAGCATATGGCCCTCCATGATTGGAAAGTCAAGACATAGTGTAAACATAGTGGCACTTTTCTATGCAACATCATAAGGTCTGATAAGATGTTGGTGTGTCTGCATCATTAAGTGTTAAATGGATTTGTGTCAGTTTTTTTTGTGTGTGCATGTAGGGTTCTTTAACCGGATGTTGAAAGTGCATCATACATAGGAAATAAGTGACAAAAACCTTTCTTTGAAAATTCTAACTTATCAAACACATTGAAGATAAACATTAAGTTTGTAACAAACTTGTATTTCTTAGCATCACTAAGTTCTAATAATAAAATCTTACCTTTAAGATTTTTATGAAATCTGCAAAAGAGATATGGATGGGAGTAATTAAATGTTTTGAAATATTCAAGGCTCTTAATGATTTTGTGTTCTGCATAGGAGGGCACCATGGCATTGTAAAGCCATTTCATAATTACTGTAATGAAGCACCCAAAAGATAAACAAGTACGTTTCACAGCAACTTCATAACTTGAGTTGAACTATTTATTACCAGCTTATTAAGAGGCAATTTCAAATTCATAAATAAACCACATTTTTGTAATTTGTACAAACAAGAAGAAAATGTCCATCTTGCAATGAACTGTCAAGTTTAAATGATCATGGCCAAAAAAAAAGTAAAACAAAAACTCCATGAAATTAGGTATTAACCTACATTGTCATTCTAATGCCATTCTAACTCCGAGGATGCTAATGATTAAAATACTATATTCACACAGTATGACTCATAATATGCTAATGTACATGCTTCTACCATATTCAGCTTTTCATTTATCGACTAAATCTGTTGTGTATTCAGGAATGGAATTAAGTTGAAATACAAGGAAAATGTTAATCAAAAAAATCTTTAACTTCACCCATCCACTGTATCCATGGTTGTGAGGTCATTTTCATAATAGCTGCAGCACTGATATAATGTGGAATCTACACATGGGCCATCACATGGACAGCAAGTAAGTACACTTCTATTGGAAATGGGGAGGTACTTTACACTTTTAACACGTTCAAAGATATTGCTGGGTAAGGACACATTGCCATGTTGACTTAATACTACACAGGTGACACTTCACAACTACAATGCGTTCAGATGTTAAAAAAGGGGGCATATATGAAAACGATATATACACATAGAACCACCAAGAAAAAACAACAAAAAAGCCTCTAAGATTTCACCCAGATAAATTACTTCTTTCCCTTTCTACAGCATTACCTTATTAAGTGTTTACATGCTCTAATTAATTATTTTAATTTTTATAGACTTTTTGAAACATTCGGATTTGTTAGAGGCAGTGACGTCTTAGGATGGTATAAATCCAGTAGGACCCAAAAAGCATAACTTTATACTGTACATCTGCTAGTAGTGGTAAGACATATTTAACCATAACTGCGTAGCTTTCTACTTGTGTGTTGAATTATGTGTGAATAAATATCTGACCACTGTGTAAATATATGTGTGCGTGTGTGGGGATAACCAAGAGGGTCTTCAATTGTAAACTTGTACACATAAATCCTGGGTCGATCGTTTTAGACAAGCTTCTTGGCCTCAAAGAAACTCTTCAAGTGCCTCATCTGCCAGATGCCTGTGATGATGAGGATGAGAGTCTGGGCAATGGACCACCACAGGACACGCTGGTTGGTGCTCTCACTTGTCATGCGGAAGCGCTCTTCGCGATACTGAAAAGGAAAATTGACAAGTGACATTTTGGCTACAGTTCAATATTGCTCATCTATGGCTTTAGCTGTACAAAATCTAAACACTCACAAGATGTGAATGTTTCAACATGATAACTGGATTGAATGTATTTACCCTCTGGTAATTCTGCTCTTTCTGGATCTGCTCCACCTGATCTAGAAGTTGTCTGACACGTAGCTGAAGTTCAGTCAGCTTGTCCTTGGCTGCGATCTCTGGGTAGTTGTTGGTGTGTTCACCCACTTGAATGTCCAGATGTACTCTCTGCCATCAAAAGAAATGAACTGACTCACTAGAGTAAGGCTAGATGAATCAATGAGCAGACTTTAATAAAATGTCTACATGGCAATATGTCTTTTCATATGTCCTTTACCAATTTCCCCCCTGCAAACAGAGCCATCTTTGTAGAGTTTGAGTGTAAGCAGATCTGGTGCTCTCCAGGAGTGTGGGAGGTGAAAGTGAATCGTCCTTCAGAGCCATACTGACGAGAAAGAATGATCTAGAAACAGCAAATGACAGGAAACAGACTGATCAGTTTAAAACTGCTGCTAGTTGACAGCTGTTGAAAACACATATGTTGAAAATAGTTATGTTTAAGTCAAGTCAGTTTTTATTGTCAATTTCTTTACATGTACTAGACATACAAAGGAATTAAAATTACATTTCTCACTGCCCCTTAGACAGACAATACAGGACAGAACAAGCTATAAAGTTTAAAGGCACCAGCTACCTTTGTTTCTGGATCTTTTATCTCAACATGCATGCCAAGTCCTGGGGTGGAGGGCAAGAAGGATCCAGTTTGCTTGTCCCATAGCTGGGTCCTATATTTCCCTGTTGGGCATCAAGAAAAAAAATCCATCATTTGACACCTTGGAAGTGTGTGGAAGTTCACATAAGGATGTTACAATCTACCCTACAACTTTGATTTCTTCATTTAAATGGCATAAGCTAGTTAATAAGGCAAATTGACCCATTTCTATTTCTTTGTTGTCGTTTCTAGTTATACATTCCACGCTTTTGTTGGGCATGTTCACCAAGACCACCTGTTCCTCCAAATAAGTCAGGCAATGTCAACAGAAGAACAAGTAATCTTCTACCACCACCTCCCCAACAGTGTCCTGGTCAGCAGGATGTGGTGCTATACCAGCTATTACTCACGGCTTCCATGTTTAAATAAAATACGTGCACAGGGTGGTAACACAAAAGGACGAGCTCTTCAGAATAAAGCACCCCCCACTTTGCGACATCAATAAACTTGGCCCAGATCACCTTAGGATAACTAAAAGTAACATTACAGCGTTAGCACCAATTCAACGAAGGCGGTGAGAACCTACCTATAACCATGGTCTCATCCGGTATTTCTTCTATAAAACATTTTTTCTCTGTTTCACCAATATGGAAATAAAGAGCGTTGCTCAGTGAAAGCCAGGCAAATGTTGCCAAAAAGCCGGTAAAAGACACCACAGGCGTCATTTCAAACTCAATCTCGCTGCAATCATCTGAGCCGACGGAACAATACTGTTGTCAAAATGATTCCGAGGACAGTTTCTGGGGACGTCATCTTAAAGGAAACTAACCATTATTTTCAAAGACGTAACATGAAGAAGTAATGGAGGGTACTGATTTTCATAGTATAATAAACTCAAAGCGCAAAATTACTTCTCCTTTTGACATTCCACATAGTTACAAACTGCGTATTAATTAACATAATATTATTTCTGTTTCAGGTAATTATGCAAATGAATCATTGGCGCTTAGTTTACTTTTCTCAAAAGTAGACTTTTATGTTGGTTGACACTTCAGTCTATGTAGTAGAGTACTTCCTTTGACGATTGACCCGGATATGAAAGTTAACAAGAGTCTGTAGGATATCGCCATAGTGTGTATTGTTGTTTAGTCAGTTTATTATTTTTTTCATCTAGGTTAACACGCGAAACGTTAATATTTGAGAAGTGTAATCGACTTTTAAGTCATGGCGCAATACAAAGGAGCAGCCAGCGAGGCTGGACGAGCCATGCAGCTGATGAAAAAGCGTGAAAGAGAACGAGAACAACTGGAGCAGTTAAAGCAAAAAATTGCAGAGGTATTTTTTAATTCCATGTAAATCCCACACTCTTTTGATATTATTTGTCTGAAGATATGTGAAAAAGATCTGCGGCTTACAGTGAAATGTACAATATCAAAGCAGTCACTGCAATCTAAGCAGCGCCCTCTACAGTTCTTGGGAAAATATGCTTTTTGAGTTTTCGTTTTTTTGCATAGACTGGTTATTATATACAGTCTATGGGTTTTCGTGTCAAGGTATTAAAAAAACGTGCTATTATGCTTTTTGTACAAATCAGTCCAGTCAGTGTTCCAAGTTTATCTGCGCAAATTAAAAATGCTTAGAATCCTGGATCCCAGTACCCTAAGCTCTAATCGTGCTAATCAAGTGTTTGGGGTTTCAGGAGAATAGAATTTGGGGGGACAGTGACATTCAGCTGTATGAAGTATGAAGTTCAAATGAGTTCAAAATGTCTGTTAATGTGAATGCTTTGATCCCTTTTCTTTAGGACAATATGGTGAAGGCCAATATTGATAAAAAGTTTTCTGCTCATTATGATGCAGTGGAACAGGAACTAAAATCCAGCACTGTGGGTAAGTTATAACAGGTCTATAACAGGTCATCTCTATAGATGAAAGTCAATAGAGCTGGATGAGGTGAGATGGACTGTCAATATGTTTTGTGTTTTTTCCCTAAGGTCTGGTGACACTGAATGACATGAAGGCAAAACAAGAGGCCTTAGTCAAAGAGAGAGAAAAGCAGCTGGCTAAAAAGGAACAATCCAAGGAATTGCAACTGTAAATATTATTCTATATATATTCTATATTTCTGCATTGCAGTAAGACTGTCCCTCCCTCAATGTACCTTGCATTGTGTTCATCATAACACTCTTTTAAGTTCTGAATCCTTTTTCCTTAAACGTGTTTCTAATTGATTGACACAGCGTAGAAAAACTGCTAACCTGGTCTTATTTGTACACCTAAACCAGAAAACTAGAAAAGCAGAAGGAAAAGAAGCGCAAAGAAGAACAAAAGAGGAAGATTGCAAGTTTATCATTTAACCCTGATGATGGAGAAGACGATGAGGAGGAGGAGGAGGAGGAGGAGAATGAAAATGAGGATATGGAAGATGAGGAGGACTGTAAGTAAAACTTTTTGTCTTTTCTTTTTTCACCTCTGCCTTAGGCTGAAATAAGTGTAAAAGGCTAATTGCTGCTATCAAACTCTGAATGAATCGGCTTTATGACAGACATTCCAGTGAAGAAGAAGAAACTGGGTAAGAATCCAGATGTGGACACCAGCTTTCTACCAGATAGAGATCGAGAGGTGAGGAAGTATGTCCCTCAGGCTCAAGCTTTTAATGATTGTTTCATGTTTATGTGCTATATCTGTAAGACTTGGCATAATTGGAGATATTTTTATTGAATCAATTCAGACAATCTTAACATGGATCTAATTAGAATTTAAACAATGAAACACTTGCATGGTGTGTGCCTCTGCTCCCATACAGGAAGAAGAGAATCGTCTGAGAGAAGAACTACGACAAGAATGGGAGAGGAAGCAGGAGAAGATCAAAAGTAAAACATGCACACTCTTTCATTTCTGATCTGGGACCATGATATTTCAACTCAAAACCAATTCCAATTATATCTATTATAGATTAAAAGCAGTTACCAATTACTACTACTAATGAATATTATTATTGCCTTTAAGATGAGGAAATTGAAATAACCTTCAGTTACTGGGATGGCTCAGGTCACAGAAAGACGGTCAAGGTAAATATGAATTGTGGTAGGTCCTAATGGCTTTAACAATGAACTCTTTACACAGGGTAGGGCGAGCAACTGCATTGAATGAAAAGATTTATCAGACAACACACAGTTAAGCAGAGTTTTATGGCATCAAATGGAGGCATGCCACACCCTTGGTTAAAAATAACATTATTTCTAATGATAGACTAGGACAATAGACTGGGACTTTTTTTTCATGGACAATAACGGAGGTAAATGCTTAACCAGTATTGCCCATGCATGGTCAGGAGTGGTAATGCATCTACTAAGCCGTTTCCACTAGCCGCTGCCGCTCTGTTGTTTTGGTTTAGTCATTTTTCTTTTCAGCCTAGAAGTTCAGGCTCTGTGCTCAAATACCTCATGCGGTACCACGTTTGGTGCAAGGACATACTGATAGGTGGCCAAAAGTGAAGAAGGGACACATTTCACCCATTATACCACTAAACTTGACTGATGACTATCGGTTAATGTGTCCAGGCATAACACAGCTATATAATGGTCTGGGTGTTCTAGCTTAAAATAAATAAATTAGATGTGTATTTCTGTGTTAACCAATCTAATGACCTACATAAATATACAAAGATGTGTAGCCCCACCCATTTGTTACCTACTGTACTGTTACCAGCAACTGGAGTCAAAGTCCCATTATTCCCTTACTGACTGACATGATGTACTCAAATGTGTTGTGTAGTCTTACAGTTTCTCTTCTATCAGGCATTACCTTCTCTGCATTTGAATAAGATTTTGGGTTGAGTTGTGGTTAATGTAGATATGTTTTTCCATGTATTCAGATGAAGAAGGGCAATACTATTCAGAACTTCTTACAAAAGGCACTTGAAATCTTAAGGAAAGATTTCAGTGAGCTAAGGTAAATGACAACGCTTTTGTGAGCTGCCTTCAACTGTGGCTCAGGATTTCCTCTTAAGACATCTACACATATATTTGATCACATACCCACATACTCTCTGAAGCGTCTTATTATCATTGAGTGAGTATGAATTATGAACCCAGTCTGAAAAGAATTGAAATTGATCTTTCATGTTTGTTTGCTTTAGATCCGCTGGAGTGGAGCAGCTGATGTACATCAAAGAGGACCTGATCATTCCCCATGTGAGTGCACACTGCTCATCTTCACATAGTTTGAACTGTGTTCATTAACATTTAGACAAATGCATTTACGTCCTATAATTATCAAAAACCTGTCCACAGCACCACAGTTTCTATGACTTCATTGTGACCAAAGCCAGAGGCAAAAGTGGTAAGTAGGGTTTTTCACTGAAGAAAAATACAAATGTGCAGATCAGTATACAAACAGTCAGTCAACTGATTCTTTTTTTTTTTCTTGTGCAGGACCGCTTTTCAGCTTTGATGTCCATGATGACATTCGGTTGATAAATGATGCCACCGTTGAGAAAGATGAGGTGATGCTTCTTGTTGTAGAAGTTCGGGTCTTCTCCATGACTGTTTGTTCCGGGCATTTAGGATTATATATATAAATTGTATACAAGGCTTGCATAGCATTTCCTGTCAGTGAGTGTACAAATCGCCCAAGTAGACAATACCTTTCTCAAATCTGCATGAGAATAATTGTCCAAGAGTCACTAATCAAACCAAGTGTTTGTTCTATGGTTTGAAATATGATTGGTCATGATGTCCTCTTTTTTGGGATTAGTCTCATGCAGGTAAAGTGGTGCTGCGAAGCTGGTATGAGAAAAACAAGCACATCTTTCCTGCCAGTCGATGGGAGCCATATGATCCAGAGAAGAAATGGGATAAATACACGGTAAGAGTTTTAGCCACTAAAAGTTGCAGAGTAATGCTTCAGTTTTCATAATATTGTGTGTACAGAGACATCATAAATCACTTTCAATTTAACGCTGCTTACTCAACTCCTACATTTCTGTTCATGCACCTAAAAATATAGTTTAACCACCTCTAACCAGGAGTCACACATGTTAAGACTTATTTTGTGCAGATCTAAATATTAATGTTCTTGTCAGTTTCATAATGCAAATCTGCAAGTTGGGCTTTATTTACACTGTGTTGTTCCCAGAAATTAAGGTATTTCTGTGTGACCTCAGTAAACATCTAGGGCTTCTGTCAATGTAATGGTAGCAATGTTTGTATATAGGACACACACACACACCGTATGCTACACCCCTGAATAGACATGACAAACGAAACAAAACAAATATATATATATATATATATATATTTATATACATTTCATTTTTATGTTTCAGATCCGGTGAAAACCTCCCCTTTCCAGTGTCCACTTCATGTTACATGCAGACTTCATACTCACAAAACTTTTGTCTTGCTCAGAAAAGTTGACTACCTGATTTAAAAATGTATATACATTAACAAGAGTACCAGGCCCTTTCTGTTGATCCATTGATCTGTTAGTTGTAGCAAACTTGTCAATAAAATATTACAAGCTGTGTGTTTTTTTTTTTTTAACTACCTATTGTAAAATCAAGTACATAGCCATTTTCATGGCATATCCAGTTACTTCTTGACTAAACTATACTCTCTTGCCATTGTAAACCATGATTGTTATATATAGACATTGTAGTGATTTACACTTCGTACCTTTGCAGAAGCTCTGTGCCGCCTTCCGTGTACCTCCGCAAAATCACGTCAAAGCGACGCAGACAAAGCACACAGACAACACATAACTCGAGAGTTCTGATTGGTCTGCTTTACATCGGGAGACGGTGTCTAAAATGTGGATATAATTTTGGAGGCAGCTCTAGGAAAAGGGATGCTGGATGATTGGACATACAGGTCAGAAAAAACTAAATATGTGGTGGGAATGAAGTTGAAGTCAAAGACATCAGTTGCAGTGTAGTATTTACAGTATCTTTACTTCATGTCCATTTACAATACTTCTATTCTTTGCCGTCTTCACATTTACAGTACTGTAACTACCACAGTACACTCCTGGATGTAAATCACATTGCAATATCCATACATCCATACCTATATGGGGGCGGTGGTGGTGCAGGTGGTAGAGGAGCCGTTTGTTGTTGAAACCCACTCTACCTGACACCATCGAAGTGTCCTTGAGCAAGACACTGAACCCCAAAATGCACCTGGTGGTAGGCTGGAGCCTTGCATGGTAATCCCCTCCACTTGTGTGTGACTGTTTGTGATTGGGTGAATGCCATAGCAGGCGGCGCGTGGAGACACAGCAGCCTCTGGCTCTCCTGACCGTGCGCATCACTGTGGGATGGCTAGAAATGTAATTTTGATTCCTCTGTATGTCTAGTATATGTAGAGAAATTGACAAGAGACAAATTAAAAGTGACATTAGTTGTGTTTCTAAATAGTATGTCAGCAACCTCTACAAAGGCTTTGTATTCCCCAACCAAATCTAATCACATTTTCTGGCAACCAATCAGAAAACAAATTTACAATAATAAATAAATAAATAAATGGCCCACTAACAGCATTGTAAACCAATGCTGATTGAAAGACTGCCCCACCATGTTACAAACACACAAACAGATTGTATTTGATTTAATTAAACATTTACAGTACTGATCAGAGATGTTCTTGCCATTGAAAAAAACCAAGTCGATGCCCAGCCAAGAGCATTTGAACCTTTGGGCAGTAATTTGTGAGGGCTGTTTGATTGTATAACAAATGAATATATGTATGACAACTGCATGTTTTTAAAAGTCTCTCATGCTGGAGGACTATGGAGGGATACTGCCCATGATCTGATGGCCTGGTGCAAATGGAAAGGAGGAGTTTTTACTGTTGCACTACCTTTTAAGGGATTGGGTGAGAGACAGATATGAATAGTTCTGCCAACCAAAATTGAAAAGTTCCCTTATGAATGATGAGACAGGGTTTATATTGCTGCCGTTTCTTGTACTTTTTTTATCCTGTTTTCCTGCTAGTATGGGACTTGGCCTGGCACTTGGAGCCTTCAGGGTTGATTCTGAGAATGAATCTGCAAGCACAATAGAAAACAAAGAGTAATTAAAAAAAAAAAAAAAAGTTCAATTGTCTCCAGTGTCTTCAAGGATCTCGGTGTAAAGCCTCATTCACACTGCAATCAGTGTGTTCGCAGCTGCATTGGTGTTAACACCATAAGGATTAATACACACAACAAAGGTTATCAAGGTCAAAGTCAGTCAAAATTTATGAATTTATATATAAAAAAAAAAAGTTATGCCGCAAATGCTCTGACTGCTCTGTGACTGAGGC
>JAGFZM010000181.1:264364-294617 GCA_017657215.1 Limnothrissa miodon | reverse complement strand
CATTCACTTACCAGTTTGTTCGTTCGTTCGTCACCGACCACAAACTCAGCAAAGAGGACAATCCTTCGTCAGTAAAGGCAACCAGAAACTCCTGGCAGTCGTCAGAGCACGAGGGGGTGGGGGGCTATGTTTCTCTTCAAAGCTCAGCTAAATTAAAACTTTAAATAAAACATGTTTTTTTTGTTGTTTAGGATTTGGGGGCGGCCACATGAAACATTCATATTGGCATAACAATTTTAAAATTTGGCGTCAAAGAAAAAAAACTATTATCTCTCACTGCTTGGTTGTGTTGCGCCATCTACAGACCGTAAATTCATATCGTGATTGCAGAAGAGAGAGGCTTGGTCATTCCTCCTCTCCTAATTCTACCAGAACCCCAATCAAAGCAAAACAAAAAGCCTATATATGTTGCGAAAATGTATGTCTACATAGCCTAATGGAAAGGGTGTTTACATAACGTCAGACCAACGTCAAAACACATTTCAGTGATTTTCTTTACTACCAAGGCTGCAAAGTCAATAGGTCTCTTTCCAAACACAAACACATACACAATAGCAATGTTGTGTACGGCAGAGAGAGGGAGAAAAAATACTACATCTTGTAAGTTTCGAACCTGCTAGTCTCAAGAATAAACCTCATAAGCAGAGGTCTTAACCACTACACCACACAGACATTTCAATTCCTCTTGACTAACATTATCATCAATAGTAGTATACAAATACGAAAAGTAAAAAAAAAAGTTTCATGCTGAAATAACATTTAAGTTTATTAATAGATTATCTCCCCACCTTCTTCAAAAAAGATCAGCCTATGTGAAACAGTAAAATGCAGTTAACTTAGAGCAATCTTTGTCACAAAGGTGGTCTGTGCTGGACTGTTTTGGTCTGCCTGTGTTGATCAGCGATTGGGTGCAAAGACTTCAAATTAATTTGCTGCCAGAAAAGAGGGATGGACATTATTATCATTTTGAAAAAGCGCCGTGAAAACCGCGCGTGGTGATGCCCAATACGCGTGTAAAAAACGCGCGTGGTGATGTCCTATGGCAAGCCAACAGTGCCAGAATTGTAACACGTAAAAATAACAAAACGCCGTCCAAAGCGCCGTTTCTTCCGCAATTTACTATGGCAAGCCAACAGTGCCAGAATGCGGGTATTTGTAACACGTAAAAATAACAAAACGCCGTCCAAAGCGCAGTTTCTTCCGCAATTTACGTCGTATTTTACGTCGTAATACAAGACAACGGCGTATAATACGGCGTAAATTGCGGAAGAAACGGCGCTTTGGACGGCGTCTTGAATATGTCCCCACAACGCCGTTAAAAGCGCCGTTATACGGCTTGCCATAACGCGTTCCAGAGCGCGTTCCAGAGCGCGTTCCACTGCGCGCTCCACAACGCGTTCTGGCCATATGATAATGATCTCCTCCCTTGGTTTCACCAGCCAATAAAGTTTAATTGCTGGCACCCAATCACATAACAAGAAAAACAGACCAGAAAAGTTCAACACAGACCCCTTAGCACTGATCTTCTTCCCCAATGCAATTGAAGTTTTCTCCAACTCATATAGCCGCCATGCTCATCATAGATATGTATCAACTTTACCAAGAATAAAGCCTCTTTCACTGCAGATGCTTGCTTTGTTGTTATTTTAAAAGAAATCGAAACCGAATGAAACGTTTGTCGTATTTATCCTTTCTGTCTGACAAGGTTTGGATTAAAATTGTGGTGACAGTTAATGTGAGGTGCTGTGGCGCAGTGAATTAAGCAGCAATATGTCCATGCTTTGTTGCTTTTATTGCGAGTTCGAATCCAACGGCCGGTGTGATGTTTTTCCTCACAGAGTTTTCTTGATCAATGCTTTCCTTTTATGTTCATGTTGTGCTTTTGTGTTTGCATGCCACTTGGCTATATGTCCTACTTCAACGCTAGTTCAAATGAATGTCTTTCCCCGTCCTTGACTGGACCATCAGGCTTCATCACGGATAGGCTATTTGTTGATAAAGGTTGATGAACATGAGTGGAGCTGAGCTAAACTTGCCTTAACCACCAAGTTAATTTGAGCCATATATATAGCGAGAGAGGGAGAGAGAGAGAGGCTATATATATATCTCACTCGAGAAATTGCGCATTGTGTCACACTTCACATTTTTAACTAAGTAAACCTTACTCTGTGTAAATTGTCATCTATCTCATTTAAAGCAGTTGTCGTCCTCCTCGACGTATTTATCTGATCAGAATCTTGCCCAATAAACAACTGATTATATTAACTGTCCGTGTAAGCAACGATCGTCAAATGAGAACAAATCAATTCACGAAAATGCTGTTGCACTTTTCACCCACTAGATGGCAGAATAAGGCAAAGAATACACAGTGTTTTACGTTGATCTATTGGATCTGTCCAACAGACCCTTTTTTTTGGAGGACAGGACATTTGACATTATAGTATGTGTATCTACAGTATCTTGTCTTCTGCATCTGAATGAATGGATATTACGTTCGGTGCGCTACCAACATGGCAGCAAAATTCTTAGAATGCAAGGTGTGTGTCCGAGCTATTATCTTGCTAACAGACAGATGCGACCGAAACTAACCTCCTTGGCGATCATGATGATCTAGCGTAGCCTAAATAAAAAAAAAAATGCCATGACAAGTGAAGGATGAACTATCACGATTGGGATAGCAATGTTTTCCTTTGCAGCCTATATGTTTGTAAATGAAACCAACTGATCATTGAATCCGACAGAAATTCAATTCAAGGGGCCTATGGTGTCACTATACTGTCAACGTTGTCCTTATTTGGTTAGTCCTTTGCCGGTGCTTTGGCCTGCAAAGTAGCCTAACCTACACTCAGTTAAGGTTTTTGCCTGTTGTCCCAGGTTGGAGATATTGCAGAGGAGCATCCAATGGGCAAGGGGAAATTTGTTAAAAGTCCCAGATGCAGACCGGATTCTGGATATTGTCACAAATATTCGAGTTTATTTCTCGCAAATTTGTGTCTTTTTTCTTATTACCCCCCCTCTCTGAAAAAAATAAAAATTACGCATGGCACTAATACGCCGTCGTTAAAAGTCACTCTACATGGGTGGCATCATGGTCATAGCCTAGTACTACAGCACTGAGTTTGGGGAAATGTGGAGTTGTCTATTTTAAAAGATTTGTATAAAATTCAATACCTTTCTTACTATAAATATTCCCACCAAAATAAAAAATATCAGTAACTAACTAGACTGCATTTTCTTGGCAGAAACCGTGGGGTGGCCTTGCAACCGCGTCATTTTTTTGTGTGTGCGCGTACGTGTGCAAAGTTAGCTGCTGTAGCTTCTATGCTAATAATGCTAACAATGTTAATGATGCTAACAGTGGTTCTCAGTGGACTTAGCTGATGTGAATTAGCTGTTAAAAATGCTAATAATGCTAGCTATGTTAACAATGCTAAGTAGCTAACTTGCAGTTAGCAGTTGCTAGGGTAACAGTGGAAAATGATTATGTGACATTATGCACACACACACACTTCTTCCATTCATTTGAATGGGGAAAAAACAATAAGAAAAACATGAATAACGGGCAAACGACAAGAGATATAAATAAGATAAATGCAAGCATGCTGATCAAGATCATGCCGGACGTTTTAGATTTTGAATGGTATCTCGAAAGCCCTAGACACAAAAATTGTGTCGAAAAAATAAGATGCTTAAAGGAATTATCCGGAGTGAAACAACATGTAGCTCTGTTGATTCATGTTGCTAAGTGCTACCCATAGGTATAAGAACGACAGATTTTCATGCACGTTAGAGTAACGAGTAACGAAATGGCAGCCAGCGCTCGTTTTCATATGCCCAATATGCTTAGCGTTAGCGGCCAGTTCGTGAATTTGGTCTACGTTACCTACTGCTGTCATTCTGATACATATAGACACCATTCGACAGCCTCAGTCAACAGAGCTACGGGTTGATTCACTCCGGATAATCCCTTTAAGAAGCACAATAGTGGCCTTGCCATAGGCCTAGTATTCTGTGCAAACTTGCCCACCGGCTTTGAAAAATAAAATCTGCACTTCAGTCACATCCTCAGCTAACCTAAAATGGTACATAAAGCACCCGGTTAGTTTTTCCTCATGTTATTTCAAATATACTCCAGGGGTGAAAGCTGCAACTGCTACTAGTGTAGACAAAAACAAGTGTTAAAACAATGGGGAAAGCTCTGCCTTCAATGCTAGCAAACATGCCCATGTGGGCCCACTGTGGGCCCCATTACCGTTGTGAAATGCGGGGCACATGCGGGCCCCACACTAAGGGACCCTGGTGGGGGGCAAACCCACAGTTTGGGCAGAGTGTGGGGCTTGCCCACATTTGGCTCATTGGGCCCCCAGTGGTACCCATTATGGGCCCTTATATTCCCATACCCTCCCAAAATCCCCCACTACCCCCACACTTGTGTGGGTTTAAAATTGTGGGTAGTGTGGGCTTACTGTGGGGTAGTGTGGGTTTACTGTGGGCTTACTGTGGGTAGTGTGGGTTTACTGTGGGCTTACTGTGGGGTAGTGTGACCATGTGTGGGCCACAGTAAACTCACACTTGCCCACACTACCCCACAGTAAACCCACACCTGGCCCATGTGTATCTCCAATATGTAATAGTTGCAGTTGTTGAACAAGCTAGGCAAGGCAAGGCAATTTTATTTATAAAGCGCATTTCATACACAAAGGCAACTCAATGTGCTGTACAGATAAAACAGTTCCGAGATAGCATTAATAACAGCACAAATTAAAATGTAAAAATTAAAAATGACAAGTGCAAGCAAAGAATGAAACAGAGAATAAAAAAAGAAGAAAAAATAGATAAGAAAAGAAATATGAATATATGTGTTAAAATGGTCATTAAAAGAAAATTAATAATAAAACCAAATGGATAAATAAATAATCAGGTGGCATTAGGAGTATGCGTCAGAAAATAATTTGGTCTTAAGTCTGGATTTAAAACTGTCAACAGTAGGTACATTTTTTATATTCTCTGGAAGTTGGTTCCATAGCCGCACAGCATAGTAGGAAAAAGCTGCTTCACCAGTGAAACTGGGTCTGATCAACAAATTATTTTCCACAGATCTTAGAGACCTCAGTGGAGTAAATTTCTGACACATGTAAAATATAAACAGGTCCTTTGTCATTCATAGATTTAAATAAAAGTAACAGTGCTTTAAAGGTCTCATTCCATCGTATTTTCATTCATTTTGTGGTGGTCTCTTGTCTAAAATAATGTCATGAGAGTTGGTTTCGACAACAATATGCTATGGTTGTCTTGTTTCAATTATAGTTGGGTGAAAACGAGAGCAGGGATAGTGCGAGAGGATTCTTATGAATATTAATTATATGCAAACGTATCGCCTCTGATTGGCTAACAGTACTGTGACGCTCCCTCTAGTGGGTCAGTCTGCAGGCAGCCTAATAATGTTTTCTTGAGGGCGGGCTAACTGCATAGCTAATGTTTAATGTGACGTAGGCTTGTACGCATTTGTTCGTATTTTCGAATAAGTTCGTCAAGGTCCTTACTTGACATTAGGTCTCGCAGCTTTGAGATGTTTTTTTTATAGTATGCTGATTTAGATGCTGATTGATTTGATGTGACTGCCGAAGTTAAGGTCTCTATCAAAGGTTTTTAACCCTCTCTTTGGCTGTTAAAGTGCAGTGGCAACCTTTGATCTGTTCTCCTTGTTTCCAAATATAATCACCTCAGTCTTGTCTTTGTTTAACTGTAGAAAATTAGAGCACATCCAGTTGTTTATCTGGTCAATACACTGATAGAGGCCTTCAAGGGGGGTATAGTCATCAGGGGACAGTGCAATGTAGATTTGGGTGTCGTCAGCATAGCTTTGGTAAGAAATTGAGTTGTTAGTGATAATCTGACCAAGTGGGAACATAGGTTGAATAGTAAGGGTCCAAGTATAGACCCCTGGGGGACTCCACAGGTCAGGGGCATTGGTGTTGTATGGGTATGGGTGCCCATGGCGACAAGGAAGCTTCTATCTTCTAAGTAGGATTTTAGCCACTTAATCACTATACCAGTAAACCTAACCCAATGTTCCAGCCGGTGTAGAAGTATGCCATGATCAACAGTGTCGAAGGCAGCACTGAGATCCAGTAGCACCAGAACTGATGTTTTTCCTGCATCAGTATGAAGACGGATGTCATATACAACCTAAATCATTTTTAATCAATGATCTTATATGCACACACAAACTTGACTTTCTGCCTCTAACTGAAACCTGGCTGGAACAAGGAAACAGTTGTGCTACCCTCATTGAGGCAGCTCCTCCAAATTTCAATTTCATGAGTGTGACAAGAGCAACGAAAGGAGGAGGGGTTGCAAAAATATTTAATACATCTTTTCAGTGCAAACAGATATCTCATGGTGACTTTGCATCTTTTGAGTACATATGTGCACTTGTTAAGGGTTCCCCCTGTATTTTATTATTGACTATTTACAGACCTCCAAAACATTCAGCTAAAGTTTTTCTTGAAGAGTTTGGTGAATTGCTAACAAATATTTGCCTGATTTTTGACTGTCTAATTATATCTGGTGATTTTAACGTACATGTGGATAATCCAGAAAACACATATTCTAAGGAACTACTTAGACTAATTGACACTTTTGGCCTAACCCAACATATACAGGTTCCAACACACTCTCATGGTCATACTCTTGACCTAGTCATCACAAAGGGTCTTGATGTCTCTACAACAATTAAGGACTTGGCTTTGTCTGATCATTATTGTATTTTCTTTGACGTTTCTATGTTTCCTCACACACAGAACAAGGCTTTGACTATAGAACGGAGAATCTTAAATGACAATTCAGGTTTTCTCTTTGAGCAAGCTCTCTCACAGCACTCAAGTATAGATTCAGATTCTGTGGATGACTTACTGACCAATTTTAATTCTAAGATGACACAAATTATGGATAATATTGCTCCGTTAAAAAACAAAAGAATCACTGATAATAATAAAGCACCATGGAAACAAAACCTAGCTGTTAAACTGTTAAAGAGGGAGTGTAGGAAGACTGAAAGAAAATGGCGTAAATCAAATCTCCATGTCCATTACCAAATCCATAAAGAGATGCTAAGAAAATATAACTATGAAATTTGTAAAGCAAGACAGTCTTTTTTCTCCAACGTTATCAATAAGAACTTGAACAATGCTTGTGTACTATTTTCTACAGTTGAGAAGCTAACAAATAAACCATCACAATTAGCACCTGAGCTGCTCTCAGCAGATAAATGCAATGAGTTTGCATCTTTTTTCGGAGGTAAAATTGATAAAATAAGACTGAACATAACTTCACAAATATCTCAAACGCTAGAACTAATGTCTTCAAAGAGAGGGGAACTAAACACAATGTCAACATTTAGCTTTATTGACTATGAAACGCTTGAGGAAACAGTACAAAATCTAAGCTCTTCTACATCCCAACTGGACGTTCTACCAACCAGCTTTTTAAAAACTGTTCTACACCTTGTGGCACCTGACGTGCTCCGAATTATAAATTCATCTTTGCTAAGTGGCATTTTCCCTAAATCACTAAAGACAGCAGTTGTTAGACCACTGCTGAAAAAGAATAATCTGGATGTTTCAGTGCTTAACAACTACAGGCCAATATCAAATCTACCGTTCATTGGAAAGATAATTGAAAAAATAGTATTCAATCAATTAACTGCTTTCTTGACATCTAATTGCTGTTTTGATAAGTTCCAGTCAGGTTTTCCGGGCTAATCACAGCACTGAAACAGCACTTGTTAAAGTTGTAAATGATATACGTCTTAATACTGATGCAGGCAAAACATCTGTCTTGGTGTTACTAGACCTCAGCGCTGCCTTTGATACTGTTGATCACAACATACTGCTACATCGACTTGAACACTGGGTTGGGTTTTCTGGTATAGTTCTCAAATGGCTAAAATCATACCTACAAAATGTTTTTTTTTTTTTAAAGTTTCTTTGTTGCCATGGGCAATTGTACTTCAACACCTATGTCATTGACCTGTGGTGTCCCCCAGGGGTCAATCCTTGGACCATTGCTTTTTAACCTTTACATGCTTCCACTTGGACAACTTATCATGAACAACTCAATCTCTTATCATAACTATGCTGATGACACCCAGATTTATTTAGCTTTGTCACCTAATGACTTTGCCCCCCTTGAATGTCTCTATCAATGCTTGGACCAAATTAACAACTGGATGTCACACAATTTCCTCCAGCTTAACACAGACAAAACTGAAATAATTATTTTTGGAAAGAAGGAGTCAATGCTCAAAATCTCCTCTGTCCTTGAAACTAAAGGGCTTAAAGCAAAAGAGTCTGTTAAAAATCTTGGCATCATCATTGACAGTGATCTAAACTTCAGCAGTCACATGAAGGCTATCACCAAATCAGCCTTTTATCACTTGAGAAACATTACCAAACGGAGAGGTCTAATGTCAAAAAATGATTTAGAAAAACTTATCCATGCCTTTATTTCCAGTAGGGTTGATTACTGTAATGGTCTGTTCACAGGCATTCCTAAAAAGACCATTAAACATCTTCAACTGATCCAAAATGCAGCTGCCAGGGTTTTAACATGTACAAAAAGAACCAGCCACATTACCCCAATTTTAAAGTCATTGCACTGGCTTCCTGTAAGTTATAGAATTGATTTCAAAGCATTACTACTTGTGTTTAAATCACTAAATGGGATAGGACCTAGTTACTTGTCTGACATGTTTCAAAAATACATACCACCTAGGTCTCTCAGGACACAAGAAAAAAATTTGCTTGTAAAACCTGTGGCCAAAACAAAGTGTGGCGAAGCAGCTTTCAGCTACTATGCATCTCAGATTTGGAACCAACTTCCTGAAGATATAAAAAATGCCCCTACTGTTACCAGCTTCAAAACCAAACTTAAGACCAAACTTTTCTCTGATGCTTTCTCTTAATGATTAATTTATTTTGTGAATTTTTGGGGAAATCCTTATTCTAAAATTATTTTAATTTTCTGTCCTTTATCAACTTATTATTCTTTTAACTTTTTACTCTTTCCTTTAATCTTATTTGTTTGTTTTCTTACTTTATTTGATCCACTATGTTTTTATCTTCTGTCTTTGTAAAGCACATTGAACTGCCTACTTTGTGTATGAAATGCGCTATATAAATAAACTTGCCTTGCCTTGCCTTAATAAGGGCAGTCTCAGTACTGTGATAGGCTCTAAAGCCAGACTGAAATTTATCACAACAATTATTTGTGGACAAAAACACAGTTAGTTGATTGAAAACATTTTTTTCAATGATCTTCCCAGCAAATGGCAGATTGGGTATTGGCCTATAGTTGTTAAGAACTGAGTGATCCAGGTTATTCTTTTTCAGTAGTGGTTTTACAACTGCTAGCTTTAGTAACTTGGGGAAAATGCCATTCTCCAAAGAGGAGTTTATAATCTGGAGCAGATCTGGTGCTACAAGGTGGAGAACAGATTTCAAGAAGCTGGTTGGCAAAATGTCCAATTCACATGTGGAAGAGCTGAGGTCTTTGATGGTTTTCACTAGCACCTCGTAATCAATAGAGTTAAATGTTGACATACAGTATGGCATACTCTTTGATGATAAAGGTTAGTTGTTGGGCTGTCTGCAACTGTGTTATATTTATTCTGATGTTTTCAGAGAAAAAAAGATTCCCTTGCCTTACATAGTTTTTTAACATTCCTTTATATATTTGATAATATATATGGAGGTTGGTTTTGTGGTGTGAGTGTAGGAAGGCCATTTTTCTTTTTCATTTTCTTTCTGCCTTCCTACACTCTCTTTTGAGGTGTTTACCTGCTGGATTTTGTTTCCATGGGGTTTTCTTATTATCCACAACTCTTTTAAAAATGGTGCAATATTGTCCATAATTTGTGTCATTCTAGTATTAAAATTGGTCAACTAGTCATCTGCAGAGTCAGATTTTTGACTTGGGGCCTGTGAGAGTGCTTGCTCAGACAGGGCACCTGTATATTTGTTAGAATTAGAGGTGTTGTTTAGGGCATCAACAGAGTCAGAAGCATAACTAGGGGTTTGTGATATGGCATGTTCAAAGAGTCTGGCTGTATTTTCATTTTGCGGTTAACCGTAGAAAGCCCAAAACTGGTGTTTACTGGGGACCCTATAAGGAAGAAGCCAGGGGCCAATGTGGGCTAACTAAGGGCAAACCCACATTGGGCCTGCCCGCAGAAATCCCTAAGTGGGGCCCCAAAAGGCAAAACAGCTGCGTGCAAAGTGTGGGAAAGACCACAGTGGGCTTGCCCGCAGAAATCCACCTATGGGCCCCGTATGGGCTACCCCTTTAGGGGCCCGTTTGGGATTAGTGTGGGTTTTCCCTGCCCACATTTGCCCACAGTAAACCCACAATTGCCCATTGTGGGCCACACGTGCATATTTGCTGTAAACCCTGAAAAATTCTAATAAGAAAGTCCCTACAAGTATTTTCATTTATAGTCCTCCTTTCAGTAGTCATGGATCTGGTGCGAAGATGAGGGGACAACTTGACCTCAAAGAAAATGCAATAATGATCAGATAGTGCCAGATCCACTACAGTGGTGGAGACATGAAGACCTTTAGTTATAACAAGATCCAGAGTATGACCCTAAGAGTGAGTTGGCCCGTCAACATGTTGTGTTAGATCAAAAGTATCTAACAGGTACATGAATTCTTTGGTGTGTGTACTTTCAGTGTTGTCAATGTGCAAATTAAAATCTCCAGATATGATGATGCAATCATAGTCTAAGCAGACTGCCGATAGCAGTTCACAAAATTCATAACAAAATGATCGGACAGAGAGCTTGGGTGGTTTGTAAACAGTCAGCAGCAGGATTTCAGGAGAGTAAGGAAAGGAAAGTCCACATAAGTATTTAAATGATGTAAAGTTGCCCAGGGATGTCTTTTTGCACTGAAAAAATGTCTGAATATTTTTGCTATACCTCCCCCTTTGCCCTCTGTGCGTGATTCACTCATGAAGGTAAAGTTTGGGGGGGCAGACTCAATAAGGGTAGTAGCATTTGTGGCTTGGTCCAGCCAGGTTTCGGTTAAAAGAAAGAAATCAAATATGTGTGCAAATAAGCTCATTAATTAAAAATGTCTTATTTAAAAGAGATCTGATGTTCAGGAGGCCAAGGGAGTGAAAATTATAATTATTTGCGGGCGGGAGCGGGAAAAGAATGAATGCAAATGAAAACCATTTGCTGTAGGCCTAAGCAAAATGGATTGGCTATCTCCATCAAATAAATAAATAAATAAATACATAAATGTAGCCTATACTATATAATTAGTTTTAAATAATAAATAATTATATTGAATTTGATCATTTTTGTAAAGAATGAAGCGATTTGTGTGTGATTGGTACCTTCTTTTCTCTCTGATCTTACACTTGTCTGTTCAATTCTCAGCTGACTGTATTATATGCAGTCTATGGTAACGACAGACTAACGCAGTAGATATAACGGCTGAATATAAGGAGCGTGCGCCACCCTGAGTTCAAACTACGCTACAACATTCTTTAATATAATTCATATTAAATGGCTCAATGTCTTAGTAGTAACCATTTCATATGGGTTACAAGTGTTACTGCCAAGTGGTATGGTATCCATTATGGTACAGTGAAATTTTTTTGTTATAAATATATTTTTCAATGAAAGAAGAGCCTGCATGTAAAATGCAAGTTACAAAATAACATTATTGCATACTGTACCTATTACTGCTCTGCAGAGCTTCATGTTCAATTTTTATTTCTGACCCACGCCAGCAAAGCTGTTGGCCCAAATGGTTTCTTTGTGTGTTTGCAGAGGCATTCTGCACCCCCCCCATCACAGATAAGATAAGTAGCGTCACAGGAAGTATGGGCAAGCCCAGGCTACCTGAACATACAAATTGCATTGAAATTGGCACTGCAACCGTCAGCATTCAACATTGCTTGAACTGTTTAAATTCTGAAGTGAAATGAAGGTTGATGTTCTTTTTCGAGTGAGGCGCACACACACACATTTTATATCTAAGCCTATCTATCTATCTATCTATCTATCTACAGTATCTATCTATCTATCTATCTATATATATATATAGTGTACACACACTGTATGAAAAGAAGCTTCTTTACGAACTTCAACAGTTTACAGAAATTCAACATTGGGATTTCTATGGGCTGCGCTTTAGGCCTTTAGGGGGCTAATGCGGTTAACCGTAGAAAGCCCAAAACTGGTGTTTACTGGGAACCCTATAAGGAAGAAGCCAGGGGCCAATGTGGGCTAACTAAGGGCAAACCCACATTGGGCCTGCCCGCAGAAATCCCTAAGTGGGGCCCCAAAAGGCAAAACAGCTGCGGGGCCCGCATGGGCTGCCCTTATGGGGGCAATGCGGGCAAAGTGTGGGAAAGACCACAGTGGGCTTGCCCGCAGAAATCCACCTATGGGCCCCGTATGGGCTACCCCTTTAGGGGCCCGTTTGGGATTAGTGTGGGTTTTCCCTGCCCACATTTGCCCACAGTAAACCCACAATTGCCCATTGTGGGCCACACGTGCATATTTGCTGTAAACCCTGAAAAATTCTAAATTGGATATTAAGATTTATGTGGACTACTTTAAACAGTATGGACAAAGTATGGATAGTATTGATAAAGCTTTGAACCAATAATCAGAATTGACAATGACATTAATATTGATAAAATGTGTAGTTTCCACCCCTAGAGAAGCCTGTGGTGACCTACCTATTCTTTAAGGTCTGTAACATGCCCCTCGAGAAATGTAACAACGGTGTTGTAACGATAGAAGAATGGCCTCGTTACTAAAAACTTGTTTGTGATCTTTATAGTAGCCTAACATTGGCCAATCCCCGTCCAGTGACGCAATGATGTTTTCCTCCAATTTTATCTTCTTTAAAAGCTGTCAGTGAGCGCACAAAGGCTTAAAGGCACCACTCCCAAAAGTAGCCTACAAGTCCCTCAGCGTGAACGCAGGTGGCTGAGTGTTTGTGCTATAAGAGTCAGTTGTTTGTATTTCATTTATTGCCACCTTGGCACTGGGGTGGATCAGAATGAGGCGAGGTACGTTGCCCTTTTGCGTTTCTTTGCTTTTTGTTTCGGGATGTCTTCAAGAGCAAATTTACCCACAAAACTGCACTTTGAACTGCATTCGGAAGGTAAGCCAATACTAGCAACCCGAGCTTTTTCCACTTTTCCTGTCTGCTATTGCCTCAACTCGTCGGATCTTGCTCACATGCTCCTTGTATGCTTTGCAGTGCTTTGATCTTTTTGCAGAATTCACATGACAGAAATGAAAATGGTCTCAAAACTCAATTTCACAGCTAATATACAGGTTATATTTTGGTTTAATTTAGTTGGTTTGGTTTAGTTTAGTTGTTTCTGAAATAGTTAGCCGAATTTAAGACAAAAAATTTTAATTAATGAACGTTTCTATGTTCCATTTTTTGTGTCGTGATATGAATTAACCAGCGCCAGGGGTTACTGGTCGAACAGGTGGTGCCCCTTTGTTGTTCTTGTGAATAATTCGAGATGAACAAAGTAGGCTAAATCCAGCTTTCACCAAGTGAACTTGTGCCTGCAGTAGCCTGACGTTATGCTGGAGGCGAATGAGAACTGTGCACAACTCAGACAACCTGGCAGGTCAGGGATCCCTTGGTAGAGTAACAGACCTTCGGATAACCTAAAACGTCACTTGCACTTGCGTAGGCTTATTGTTTATAGCATAGCCTTGGCTACTCTTTAGACAGCACGGGTTAATATTTTCAATTTAAGCAGTCTGGAAAATGGATAATCGTTTTAACTTTTTGTGTAAACTGCAAATAGAACAAAACACTGAGTTACACGAGGGGAATTTGACCTTGTTATAGGCCTATTGTGTCTCATTGAACATCAACTGGTATAGGCCTATAGACTACATTGTCCAGCCTGCCTCATGCGGGTACTGCTCCAGCCACTTCTGTTTGTGCATGATATGGAAGTCTCAGACTGTCACGCCAGTATGTCAGCAATTAGCCGACATTCATTGTTGTGCACAACGGAATAAATCTGCTCTTTGATTCAACATCTGAGTGTTGGTCTGGTCTGATGTCTTCCTGAAATTACCTAAAACCTGTCAGTAGGAACATGCACACATCTCTTCTAATCTCGCCTGAAAGTGTCCTCCCGCTCCCAGGAAGAAAGTATGAAGCCATGCACTGACTCATGTCATTGCTTTCAAAGATGGGGGAGGGTGTGGGTCTAGAAACCCTTTTATGTTCCAAAGGTGCACCTGCACTACTCCAAGCTACTGGTGATGGTGAAGTTGGCCAAAGCACTTGTCAGACAGTGAGAAATGCATGCGTCATGGCTTGCAAGATAACACACTGCGGCCAGAGACACTTGCTTTGCACCACATGTGACTGACAACTCTACAGCCTGACCTCACCGCCATTTGACCCTCATGCCCCCTCTGCTCATTCTTTTAGACTTCAGTTCCTCATCTACAATACACTACTTTCAAATGGAACATTTTCTCAGTCAGGATCATGACAAAGCCACCTGGAATTGTATACTAAAGGCTCATTCCCACTATTGGAACTTCAGGGTAATTTTACCAAATCTTTACGGTATGCACATGTCTCCATTTGACCGGGCCGGCTGGTTGGTCAGACAAGAGTTTGGGCTTTTTTAAGAGGGGATGAGAAACGTTAAATGTTAAATTCGAATTTGGCTCCAAACTACCAAATACATCTGTGGTGATTTACAAAGTTTCTATCCGCCACCTATTTGCGTTAGGAAGTTAGCAGCCATATGCTGATTGATTGTAACAGAAATTTTAGTAAGGGGAGAATGTTCTCTTTCAAAATCCAAAAACCTGTCAGTAGTGCAACATGTATTAGAAGGGCTATGGAGCTTGTAAACGGCCGTGGTATCTCTGAAGCCCTCTACAGGCCTTTTCAAAACACAATAGCTGCAATACCTGACACTCCTCCCCCTCCCAGAAGAAAGACTTTAGCTGTTTTGCCATCACTGTGCAGTCCTCTGTGCAAGTTTTTAATCATCTAAGTATTTTTTGCTTTTCAGGAATTACAAAAAAAATACCAGATCCTTTTTTTTTAAAGATCCCATTCCATCGTATTTTCATTAATTTTGTCGTGGTCTCTTATCTAAAATAATGTCATGAGAGTTGGTTTCAACAAAAAATATGCTGTGGTTGTTTTGTTTCAAGCTATTTTAGTTAGGTGAAAACGAGAGCAGGTATAGCTCGAGAGGATTCTTATGAATATTAATGATATGCAAATGTATCGCCTCTGATTGGCTAACAACACTGTGACACTCCATCTAGTGGATCTGTCTGCAGGCAGCCTAACGTTTCTTGAGGGCGGGTTAACTGCATAGCTAATGTTCAAATTGACGTATATATGTACAGCTTTTCCGATTCGCTCGTTTTTCCCGGCAGTTTTCTATCACAGGCGAATACAGACTACAGGGGTAGGAGAGCATTTTGAAGTTGAGCATAGAAGTACAACTTGGACTGACCTATGGTAATGTAAAAACATCAAGTCTTAAACGGTTTATTTTGGAAGGAGACCTTTAACATGATTATTATATGACATTTTTTATTTTCTAATCTGATTCTATTGTACGTACATCAGGGAGAATCTGAATGTGAATACTGCCGTATTACACCTGATGAAGTTAAAGAAGCTTTTGGCTTTGACCTTGGATTTCTGGTTGGAGGTTGGTAGCTTATTCCTGGAATGTCTGTTTGGATCATTTTTCTCCTGTTGAAGATGATAGACTTGATGTGTTCATACAGTGTTTGTGCAACATATATTATAATTAATTAATTATGTTATATATAGTTTGTGCAGTCTGTGGTAAACTAATTTCTTTGCCTTTTAAAAGGTATAAATCTACTCTGTTTTAGTTTTTAGGAAAAATGGTTTGACTGCATCTTGAATACACAATTCAAAGGTCCAAACCCAGTTTTTCTTCTAAATATGTATCTATTTACTTTGGACAGCTTGTGTTCCTTGGCCTTGCAAATCCTTTCTTGGAGAATCCCAGGATGTGTGTCAGCATTATGTTCACCATCCACAAAACGTGTCTGTCAAGTTTTTGCCCAATCCTGATCCTAAACACGAGACTGCCATAATATCATGGAGCCCCAGTAAATACGGTAATAAAAAAGTCCAGGCAACGTCTCTTCTTTTTATTTTTCTTCATTTGAATGTAAATAGGAATGCAGAGCTGTCAGCAGTAGCATAAGAGATCTAGATTGGTATGGATGATAAACAGTACTTCTATTGCATAGTTCTAAGTATGGTGGGTAGCACAAAAGTCATAAGTTGATCAGCTGTTGGTTTTTGAAAGAGGACAACATGATAGGATGTATAATGTAAGAAGATTTGTCTCTTGTTTTTGTTTTATTAAATACAGTTTGTGTTTTTTTGTAATTCAGGGATTGCCTTTCTGCGAGGATTTCAGGTTTTCCTACATACCTTGGGTGGGGTTCAGGTGGCATGTCAGCTTTTCCTGATGCAACAAAACCAGTCCTTACTGCCAGCCCATGCCCAAAGGGTACAAAAGCTACTCGATGAGTCTTATTCCTGGAGTGCAGTTCCATATGTAACAGAAGTTTTTTTTAAATCCTAGGTTTATTACTCAGATCCCTTTCAAAATCTGTCTTTGGATACTCGGTATGCGGTTACAGTAATGGCCTTGCCAGTGCCTGAACAGTGGGACAAGTTTTATCAGAAGTATCTGTTCAGCACACGCAGTAAGTGTTTGCCGGTGACGGTCATACAACTTTCAAGGTCATACCACAGCAAAACACCTTTGACTTTCCTCTTTCTATGTTTGCTCACAAGAGGGCTACACTCATAACTCTTGGTCTGTCAAAAGAAAATGCCGGGGAAATTACAGACAAAGGATTGTGTTGACATTATATTCTTCCCTGTAATTTCACAGCATGCCCTGAGAAAAACGGACTAGAAAAATGCAAAAGAGGTAAATAACTACAGATTCACAATAAAGCCACATTCCAGCAGAATCATTTGCTGGTTAATATCTAATAAATTATGTTGCTAGAATATTTGTGTCCTGCATATAGATCTTACAACCTGCACAACATTAATTACCTTGTTTTCACAGACTGGTTCCCAACATGCATTGTTGTACAACAGAATAGCCATGACATCAATGTAACTTTCAACCTTGCACCCCCAAATTTACAATTAAGTCGATATTTTTCATCATGTTACGGTGGAGGTCAAAGAACCTACACAACACTTGAACCTGTAAGTTTATTTTACTTTAGACTTGAACAATGTCTAGTTAACGGTGTAGGTGAAAATGTGACACTTTTTTTTTCTTTTTTAGGACCTCAAAAAGAACAATACACACTTTACACACCAGTTACCTCCTCTTTTCACTGGAGTCAATTATACTTGTGAGGTGAGATTAATTAAAATGATTGTAATCATTACTGTTATTATATTTGTTGTTTCTTAAAGAGATAGTTCGGTTTTTAACACATTGAGCCCCTTTCCCAGGTTGTCTAAAATGAAATAAAGTGGTTGACACCAAAATCTTGATGATTGCTCCTGTCTCGGGTATTTGGGAAATATAGAATCGCCTCTGCCTGCCTTTAAAATGGCTAGCAATGGGCATGTGTTGTTTCTATCCTTAAAACACTGGTTTTAAAAAAGTGCTACTCAAGGAGTGATTAATGGTGTTTGCTGATGTTCCAAACCAAGTATCGTAGCAAAATACAGTTTCTGTCATGTTTTATTTGCCATTTTGTAAGTCCCATAGGGGTCTATTTGCTCCTTCATATAAACAACGTGCCAGATAAAACATGACGGAAGCTTTATTTCGCTACGATACATGTTTTGGAACATCATTGAGCACCACTAACCACTTGGTGAGTAGCACTTTTTTAAAATCAGTGTTTTAAGGATAGAAACAACACATGCCCATTGCTAGCCATTTGAAAGGCAGGCAGAGGCAATTCTACATTCCCCAAATAGCCGAGACAGAAGCAAGCGTCAAAATTTCGATGTCAACCACTTTATTGCATTTTAGACAACCTGTGGAAGGGGCTCAATGTGTTAAAAACCGAACTATCCCTTTAACAGTATCGATTAAAAAATATAACCTGATTTAAGATTTTGTTAAAATAATTATTTTGACAAAGATATACCTTGGCATTGTTTTCTTGAACTGATTTTTTGCCTTTTTTATATTCAAATTGTCAAAATAGATAGCAGCTGATATGGTAGATGCAGTCAGGAAAAAGTTCTATGTTATGATACAGTCCCCAATAAGAGATGGTAAGTTCTGATGTGTTTTAATAATTTTTTTATGAAGTTGTTTTAAACTTAGGACTTCCCTCTGACAGTTCACATCAAGGAGACCTTGGCTAGTTCCCCCCCCCCCCCACAAAAGGGCTATGTTAGCTTCATAATTCTATACAAAACAATAGCATTAGTGCAAAATGTATTTCTATAATTTCACAGTGTACTGGCCTGCTTCTAATGGTGAGATATTAGCAAAAATGGGAAAGATTTGAAAAATGATATTAGATATATAAATGGAAAACGATATGAGATATTATATAAGATGTATTAGATATGATATCATATATTATATTGTACAAATATTTATTTTTTCTGGATACTAAGCAATACTATCACATTAAATGCTGCCAGATTGAAAAGCCTAGAGTGCCCTAAAAAACACAAGCCTTTACTGCCTTTCACTGTCACCAACTGTTTCTGAGTGGCCTATGACCTTGACCAATGATTAGAAAGTCATTGATCTCATCAGTTTTATCAGTAGAACAGGAGACCAAGTCAGACGAAGGTTAGAAAAAATAGGTTTTTATTTACAGTGTTGCACATCAAGGGAGAGACCACATGTTACACAAAAAGATCCACCAGCAGAAAATACTCTGACTTTTAAGTACAGTTCCATGTTGACGGAAATTATGTTGACGTGGTTCGTACTGAATCAGACTATGATTAATGCCAGCATGGTAGAACAGATAGCCACTGATGCAGGGAACAAATGCCAACCATGCAAAGCACCAAAAACAGCCCAAGAACATAATATTCAACCACCTCATGTCTAATGATGGGAACAGCAAGAACTGAATGAGTTTAAAACTGATGTCATGTCATATGAAAGGCTGTAATGGCTGCATGAAAGGCTGGCAACCATTCAGCTAGAAATATAGTCAGCTGAAATTTTGCAAAGCAATATTGTCAAAAGCAATATTGTCAGCTGAATTTTTAAATTCAGCAGCTAAATCCATTGCTGTTTGTGTCGATGAATGTATGTCTTGGCAAAGGAGTGGATGTTTAGGAATACATCCCTGCACTTTTTGTTGCTGTGCTTTAACAAAGTATGTGTGGTAACATATTTTTCATTCTGGTATACAACTCTGTTAGGCCTAGTTCACTGAAAGACAAAATTAGTGTTTTGAACCTGACATTGTTAATGCATTATTTAAATGCAATTTAAATAGCTGTTCCATTCAATGTTGGTATTTGACATTGGCTGCCTAAATGACATACACTGAATCCAATGAATGTTCTTCCATAGATGACCCTCCATTACTCCCAAATGTCATCCCTGTTACCATCCTCATTCCCCTAGGCATTGTCCTAGGCACCAGTCTGGCTATTCTGTTTACAGTTCTGCGCAAGAGAAAACGGAACAAACAAGCTATAAAATATAAAGCTCCAGGTAGGCTGGGATGTTCTATGCATTCTGTAATGTACATGTACTTCTTTAATATTGTTAAAGATCACTTATTTACTAACTGTAATGTTTCAGTGAATTCCTTTCCAGATATTCTTCCACAATATCAGGCCAAACCAGAAGAACAGCCTGTGGTTGTGGCTCCTCCCAGCCTTCTGATAGTTTACTCTAGCAGTGATGGCCCCTCTCATGTACGAGTTGTCCTGCATCTTGCAGCCTTCTTGCAGAGACATATGGCAATTAAGGTAGAAGAAAAACTGAACTAGAAAAATGGTCTTAAAATGAAAGTGTCCTTATCTGTTGGTTTTTAAAAGACAAAGCAGCTCAATGTACATAGTAAAAGCAGTGTAAATGATAGGGTGTTAATATCTGGTTTCTTAGGTTTTTCTGGATCTGTGGGAATCTCTCAGTCTAATGGAGGATGGTGAGCTTGGATGGTACTGCAGGAGGATTGCAGAGAGTGACTATGTGCTGATCATCTGCTCCCCTGGCCTCTATCCAAGACCGCAGGAGAATAAAGATGGCTGCAGCAAAGAGTTCCCTTCAGGTCAAAACCTGACTTCAGCTGTTGTAGCTATAATTGGTGAGGAGCTGTGCCGTACTAAAGCCAGGGGCCAGGACCTGTCTAGATACATGACTGCCAACTTTGACTACTTCAGGGAGATGGATGTGCCAGCGCTTTTGAGTCTGGCATCCCACTACACACTCACCACAGACTTCCCCCTGCTCTTCTCCCACATCCATGGGCTGGCTCTACAGCAGCCCGGGACCTGTCTGCAGATAGAGCACATCTCTCAGGACTATTCCAAACTGCCTTCTGGGGAAGCACTTCACAGAGCCATCCAGGAGGCTGATGCTGAGCTCAGAACAAAACAGCATGGATGTGGAGATGAGAAAGGAAGTACCACTACTACAAATGGAGTCATTTCATGATTTTATTAAACAATTCAATTTAAAAACTTTAAATGTTTGTATGGAGCCACTACCACAGAGTTATACGAAAGTTTTCAAAAGGGATCCGGCAATGGAGATCTACTATTTCATTGGGTAATAATAGACTTTGGACTGTCTTGAATGTCATGATGTAAAACAAAAACAAAGTTGACAACAGATATATTGCTGGTTCAGTATGCTGGGCTGAAATGTAATTTTGGTGCCTGGACAAGCTATGTTTTCCAAACACTTAGTTGTTCCTATGCTGATGAATAATACATGTGCTTTTATTCTTTTGCACTTATGTTGACTACTTTGTTAAAATATTGAACACTTCTGCTGCTGTATGGCTATTTATCTCTGTTTGTTATAGCCATTACTCAACCTCAAAACAGTTGTTTTCTGAAATATCTGACTGTATGAAATGTACAAAGTATCTTTGTGATAATGATGCCTTACACGGGTAATATGAAAACAGATGGAAATGCATCTCTTCACACATACTACAGAATAAGCTTACTCTGGTTCTTTTTTAATGTGATAAATTATGATGGCAAAATGTGGATGTTGCAATATGTAGAAAACTATAGGCCAATTTTCCAAAAAAAAAACATTCTTTCTAAAATGTAAATGGTTTCATGGGCTTGACTGACTTCATTGGCTTTATTGTTATGATCAATGTTCCAAGTTACGCCTCAATAGGCGCCTACATACTGATTGGCCACAGTGTGCCACATTGTGATTGTGTGTGCAGATGCACATGTTTGGGTCACATGTCTGACAAATTCATGATACCTGGAAACAGTTTCCAGCATTCATTTACTTTAGTGTATTATTCTCATTACAATAGCCTGGCTAACATGGCTAACTGCACATATTTTAGTATTTGTTCCACCTCATATTTGACACAGAAAATATGCTGCAAATTATATTTTCCAAGGTTTTAATCTTTGAAAACCACTAGACAATACATCGGTGAACCACCAAGAAAGTATTCAGGTGAAATAGGACAGTCAGTAGTGTTAGGCTATCGAATATATTCAACAAATTGAACAATTATAATGTTTATTGTTATTTCCCCATGATGCTAAAATGTCAAATCTCACCCTGATATGTTTCTAACCCCCCCTTCACAAGCCATCCATGACTTGGCTGTAGCCAAAGTCAAACATGTCCCTTCTGCATACCAGCACAACAATGGGCTGTAAACTAGGTCTGTGACCATACCTGTCATCTCTGTGAATGCACAAAATATGAAAATGAATTTAAAAAATTGTCTAAGGTTATTTTAGCAAGTTGCTTTTGCTGTCTATAGTGAGATTTCCATGAGAAAATCCTTGCTATTGTACTGATGTACTGCATGACATGCAAGAAAAGGCTCGGCTTGTAGCAAATTTAGTTTTTTTGGCCTTCTGATGTATTATTATCTCTATAAATCTTAGATCCGATGATGGATGTGCTGAACGGGTAGAAATGGAAACAGACATTCATAACATTCTGAAGGAAGAGGGCATGGAGAGTAAGAGAATCAGGGCATTCATCACATATCTTAAGAGCACAAAGTTAATGGATAAAATTTAATTTTTATTTATTTGTTTAATTGTTTTGTTTGTTTGTTTGTTTGTTTTTTTTTTGTTTTGTTTTGTTTTGTTTCTCTTTCCATTATTATTAGTTATTTTTAAGAATCTAGTCTGTCCAGTCCCTTCACACACTCCTGTACAGTAGGTGGCGGTATACACATATATGACTGTAATCCGCCAAATTAAAGAAGAAGAAGAAGGATGTGCTGAACGTTCAGTCCCGCCCACATTGAAGCTGAAGGTCCGCAGCCGCAGTGTGCAGCCAGTCAAATGGAGCCGGCTTCTCCCCGTTGTTTATGCCCGCCCACTGCCGGACGCTCAGGTTTTTCTTTTCCCTTCTGATGCTAACGTCCGTAGTATTTGCTAGCTAATTTAGTTGCGTTTCGATAGAGTGGTCAATTAATCGTCCAGGCATGGTGCTTGATCTAGATTTGTTTCGCACGGATAAAGGCGGAGATCCTGAAATCGTCAGAGAGACACAGAGGAAAAGGTTCAAAGATGTGTCGCTGGTGGACAAACTAGTGCTGGCGGATACAGAATGGAGGAAATGTAAGTGGCAAAGCGCTAGCAATGTGGCTAACGTTAATGCCTGGCCCACATGTGTAGCATAATGTCAACGCTCTTAGTATCGGCTAATTGACACAACCTCAGGATTTTTCGCGGTGGTATTAACAGATATGTTGTAAACAGAGCAGTTGATTTGAAAGACTAATAAACACGTAACGTTAACATTTTAAACCAACACCGATTCATGTAACGTTACTTATAGCGTTAAGACTTCGCAGCTGGTAATGTAAGTTAGCTTTAACAGCTTTCAGGTGCCTCTAAACTGAAGTTTTTTTCAGCAGCGTGTTTGTAATACATATATATTGTGTTGTTGTTGTACAGTTGAAATTAGCATTTCATTATAGCACAGTAACGCGTTGAATTGTAGATCAATGGGGAAGACTTGATTTAGCCATCTGCAGTGTCGTCAGCAGTAAGGTTACACAGTGCAATCTGATGCAATCCAGTTTGAGTGAAGCACAAGCTCATCGGCCACAGTTATGCAGGGATGCTATAAAGCGGAATAATTCAGGAATGGTATTAACGTTACGTATGATTCATTCCAGATGCCTCCTCTGTTTCCAGCTTGTAAATGTACACAGAAATAATTTGTGAAAGCAGTCTTGAACGTCAGACTACAACCCTTACGAAAAAATGCATGACAGAGATGCGATAATACCGTATTTCCGGTCCAAAAATATACCATAAAATGCAGTATTTTTAATGAATGCCGTTTTCTCCCGTACAAAATATTGTATATACTACTGTAAAAGAAATGCAGGTAGCAGTAACGTCACCTTAACAAAAAAACTCAGCCAGACGATTGGGTCTGTTAATGGCAAGAAGAAAGTTTGTTAGCATATGATTAAATAGCATTTTGCAGTATATGAGTTTTTTGGTATATGCTTGTAACCACAAAATTGCTTTCACCTTTCAGTAACACCTTTCAAAACCGGGTGTTCCTAAATCTTCAGTATAATGCCAGATATGTAATGCATGAAGAATGTTTTCCTTTTGTTGTCAGGTCGTTTTACGGCAGACAACCTAAACAAGGCCAAGAACCTGTGCAGCAAGGCCATTGGAGAAAAAATGAAGGCAGGTATCTTAACTCTTCTGTCAATTAGTAAATCTGAAAGCTTACTTTCCACTGCACTAAGCTTTATGTAAAGGATGGTGTAATAAATAAATAAAATTGGAAAATATTCAGTTCAACCTATCTTATTAAAATCAATTCTAACAATCAAAAGTAGTTGGACTAGTTTATATGTTATCCAAGGGTAAAAGTAACAGCTTTTACATTTTGTCGAATCACAAAAAACCTGACTTGAGGGCATTAGCATGTTACTGTTTGTTAAACAAATTTTAAACATCATATTGCATTTTTTTGTGTAACAGAATGTAAACATCATATTGCATTATTTTTGTGTAACAGAAGAAGGAGCCAGTTGGGGATGATGACGCCCTTCCTGAGGAGGCCCAGAATCTGGAGGCCCTTTCAGCAGAAACACTCTCAGTATGTTTACTGTACCTGCATACATAAGCAACACGCACACACATTACTGAAAAATGTCCTATGACTAAATATGTCTGATAATAGATGAAAGCCTCCTGATGTCTTTTTGCAGACATTGACGGTGACTCAGATAAAGCATGTGCGTCTTCTGGTGGATGAGGCTGTGCAGAGGTCTGACAACGAGAGACTGAAGTTTGAAAATGAGCGCTTTGAATACCTGAGAGAAATTGGCAACATCTTGCATCCATCTGTACCTATCAGCAATGATGAGGTTGGTGTCATTGACTTTGCATTGGGTTGCTCAGAAGGCGCTGATAAACTGTGCAGCTGGTTAGGTCACTTGTTTACTCATTTTGTCTTTAAATTGGTCAGCATGTTTATAATCATGCACCCCTTAATCAAGTTACTGTATGACGTGAAAATACTCACCAATGCAGAGGTGTATCGGATCAGAATCACAATTTATTATATACACTCAACTACTTAACATTCTTCCATTGACAAAGCCCCCATTGGCAAAGCCCCTTTAAATTAAAGTGCATCTGTGCATGTTGTTGGTCCAGTTATTGAAATCACATCAGTGGCACTGCAAGCTAAGTTGTTGTTTTTATTTGTCTGACCTTTTCAACCCTCATAGGATGCAGATAATAAGGTGGAACGCACCTGGGGTGACTGTAGCGCACAGAAAAAGTATTCCCATGTTGACCTGGTTGTCATGGTCGATGGCTACGAGGGTGAGAAGGGAGCTGTGGTAGCTGGGAGCAGAGGCTACTTCCTCAAGGTAAGTGCTTGCCAGACCCTGTGGCCATTTTCCCATTGCAGGCATCATTCTTCAGATTATAGAGTTTGGTTCTCAGATGTAGTTTTTATGTCTTTGCAAGCACCACATTTTTCTTTCTGTATTTAACCAAAGGGGTTATATTGTGACAACTTTCTTCAAATGGTCTCTGGCCAAGATGGGAAACGCTTATTACTTCAATTATAAATGGAGAAACCTCATCTACAAAAAGACAAGAAGTTGACTTATGGTTTAAACCTTCAGTTTAGTCAAAAAAAGATTCAAGACAAGTCATGGATGAACTTTATTAACGTGCCGAGACATGTCTTGCTGGCTGACCACAACAGTCTGATTTACCAAGACATTTATAGATGATGCACTTCTAAGTGGATACTGGGCAGAAACCCATACAGATAGTTTTATGACCAATGAAACTCTTAGCTGGCCAGAACGTCACATCAATGCATCACCACCAGGCCATATTGTCCATACGGCGCCATCACCTCTTGGCCATGAATCTAGGTTAAGCTGGGAGACAATGATGTGAAGCTGTTATCAGGATAAATTTGCGCGGTGGTACTGTGGCAGATTTTGAGCCTGGGAATATCAAAATGGCATTTTAGGCCACACTATTGGTTCACGGACCTGATGTTTATGGTGACATAATTAGTCTACATATTAGTATAGTATAATGTTTTAAGTAACTAGTATTAAGTTTTAAGCATGTTTTGTTGCTTTTAAATAGTTTTGTTCCCAAACTCAGAAATGTGCTAGCCTCTGTTCCCTCAAATGTGGTGATATGGGATGAATTTTTGTCCCCTTAGGGACCCTTGGTGTTCTTGGAGCAAGCTCTGATCAACTATGCACTACGGATTCTCTACACCAAACAGTACACCGTCCTCTACACACCATTTTTTATGAGGAAAGAAGTCATGCAGGAGGTTGCGCAGCTCAGTCAATTTGATGAGGAGCTATACAAGGTGTGTCAGAGCAACCATTGTTGACAAACTCTTTGCCTGTTTGTTCAGTCTTGAATAATCACATGTTGTACTTTAATGTAGGTGATTGGCAAAGGCAGCGAGAAGTCAGATGACACCTCAGTGGATGAGAAGTACCTGATCGCCACCTCTGAGCAGCCCATTGCTGCCTTCCTCAGGGACGAGTGGCTGAAACCAGAGGAGCTGCCTATCCGCTATGCAGGCATGTCCACCTGCTTCAGGCAAGAAGTCGGCTCCCATGGGCGCGACACTCGGGGCATATTCAGAGTGCACCAGTTTGAGAAGGTCTGCAACTAACCTAATGGTCCTATGTACCTTTACTTATTATGTTGCTACGAGCTATGTGCTGTACTTCACTTCCTGCATGTAGCTGTGTAACTGATACTATTTAAAAAAAAAAAAAAAAAGTCATGCAGGGCTCATTTTTAGATCTTCTGACCAGCTTGCCGCCTTACCTCTGCATGCAGATCGAGCAGTTTGTGTATTCCTCCCCACATGATGGCAAGTCCTGGGAAATGTTTGATGAGATGATTGGGACTGCAGAGGAGTTTTACCAGTCACTTGGAATTCCATACCGTATTGTCAACATTGTTTCTGGTTAGTGCGCAGAGCTTACAGTCTGTTTTATCATGTTTTCGGTCCTTGGTGAACTTGGACACTGCTTTAACCTCAATGTCTGTACATCTCCTAGGGGCCCTGAACCATGCTGCCAGTAAGAAGCTGGATCTTGAGGCCTGGTTCCCAGGCTCTGCTGCCTTTAGAGAGCTGGTGTCCTGCTCCAACTGCACAGACTACCAGGCTCGCCGCCTGCGTATCCGATATGGACAGACCAAAAAGATGATGGACAAGGTAGGACAGGTTATTTTTTTTGGTAGGCCAATATCAATAAAACTACATTCTGTTCTGTAAAAAATGCAATTGTTTTTCAATCTGTACTGATTGACCAGCTTGCCAATTTGCCAATCTGTGTCTCTTCTCTATGTAGGCTGAGTTTGTCCACATGCTCAATGCAACAATGTGTGCAACGACTCGGGTCATTTGTGCCATCCTGGAAAACTACCAGACAGAGGAGGGCATTGCTGTTCCAAAAAAGCTCCGTGAATTCATGCCTCCAGGTAGCCAGCATATTTTTGGGCCGTTTTGAAGATGTCGCTCTCTCACTGAAAAGCTTCAAAATCTCCCCTTCTGTCCTTCATTTTGCAAATTTGCATGCTGAAGGGAAGAGAGCTGATTAGCTAGTCATTAGGCAGAGTGTAAAAGTTGAAACCCAGGCGTGGTGAGTGACGCGAGGACTCCCTAAAACACACCATTTTACCCAGAGGCTCGACTTCATGTTCCGCGTAACTCACTCCATTTGTGTTTGTGGAGCCTTCTTATAGGCTTGCAATGGTTACAGATCTGTGTTTCAAAGTGGTTTGTTTTGTCTCGGAAGAAGTGATAAGTTAGCAAAATGTATTAAATGACCAAAACTGAGAAAATGTACTCATCAGATTATCTGATCAGTATTATGTCTGTGTTTTAAACTTTGTCTTACATCTATACTCTGCCCTAGGACTGAATGAGATCATCAAGTTTGTGAAGCCAGCACCCATTGATCAGGAGATGTCCAAAAAGCAGAAAAAGCAGCAAGATGGAGGGAAGAAAAAGAAGCAACAGACAGACAAGGATCTGCAGAACAAAGTAGAGACCATGTCTGTCAATGACTCCTAGGCCCAAGCTTTCACTCCGTCTCCCAGTCTCCATTCTCCTCCTCTCCCTCACTGGACTCCGTCTGCCCTCTAGAGGCTACTCTTGGTCCACTTCTTGCACCTCCATGTTATTGTGTCACTGTGTGGAGGCGTGTCTGGTGCCCAGCTTCATCAAATCTTAATCAACTCAACTGTAATGGGTATATTAATTTATAAGGGAAGTTTCGAGATGGCCTTTCTCTGCCCAATAAAGGTCCTGCATCAACAATATGGAATTGCAAGTTTAGCTCAAATCCACCACCACACGGTAGATGGACAAAACCCATGCTTTAAAGAATGATGTATGAAATGACTCCTTGTGGTTAATAAACTATGTGCTAGTATCTCCTTTGTGGGAAAAATCAGCTTCCGGCTCCATGGCTTTTGGTTGAAATCTGTACTTCAACATTAGATGAACAGAAGGTAACAATGCTGTTGGGCATCACTGCCATTTCTGACGGGCTGGTGATGAGCAGTATTGCTTTGCAGGACTACCTGATCATCTAATTCATGTAGGCATGGCATAATTTTTCTGTGGCGATCAATGGTATCCCAGCCCTTTTCTGTTTTCACCACTTGCCATTCTCTCCATCTTAAAGGAGAGGTTTGGTGAGAATCAATCCATAGCCCTGTTGTTTAAGGCCACTAAATGCTTCCTGTAGAATAAGGAACCAGAACAAGCTGACAACTAATGTTAAAGGGCCCATAAGAATGTCAAACCACATTTACCTTGCTATTGTTAAATTTAGGTACCTGAAAGATGCTCTATGCGATGCTGTTCGACGTCACTTCTGCTAACGTTTCACATAAATACAAAACAAAACAGAGCAAGCTCCCCCCCCCCCAGTGTAATCGTCCTACCTTTGGCAGTATAAGCAGTGTAATTATCACCGTCTTGTAACGTTGCTTTCATGCGATGGCTTTGGAGATAACTAATTTTTTATTTTTGCATGTGAATGCTCTCACAACAATTAATCGTAACTTTTACCTGTCCAATAAAAACGTGCCACCTCTGCATGACTGCATCCTATTGGAAGTTCTTTTGCCGGCGAAGTCCACCGTTCAAACGAATCCCCCCCCCCCCCCCCCGGGGCTTATTTCGTTGCTTCTCAATTTCTCTTCTTCACGCCTTATATTCCTCAGAGCATCTTTTCTTTGGACGTGCCTCAGCCATTTTTAAAAAATAATTTACCGACATAGTATTGCTTACTCACACCCGGATTCACGCTGTACAATCAACACTGTCGCACGCGCATTAACCCCACCTCTTCTTGACGATTGGTTGGCCGTTGTATGTTATTGCTTTGGTGCACAACCTCCTGCCCCTAGTGTTTGTTTTGGTATTGCAGCTTCTGTGTTGTGTTTTGAGACCGGGTTTTTTCCCAATGTATTCAGCAGGCAGACAGCAAGCCGATCAAGGGGTGGTAGAAACGGGTTGAGATAAAAATGAAATTGAGCTAAAATCTTGCAAAATTGCATAGAGCACCTTTAAGGTATCAAATGGACCACAGCAAAACTTCAACCGATGTCTACCACCTCGTTCTTCATGTACATTTCATGCTGGAAATGGCCAGGCTGAAACGAGGTGCTTCTTGACGTGGGCACCGCTAAGATACAATTTTTACATGGTCCAACTAAAGATAGTTTGGAAACTTCTCTGGTCCAATCCCCTGTTGCTTCATGAATTTGCCAGGGGATGCTGGAATTACAAATATTTTCGTTCTAAACCTTTTAATGAGCCTGTAAAAAACGAGCTAGCTGTGCTCCTGGGTCACTTTCAGATGCACAAATTTGCATACACTATTATTGAGGCTCAACAAACAATTCATGATGGTCAAAAAATGTGTTCTATGGTTCCTTTAAGTATTGCATGGCAAAATAAAAACTGAAAGTAAATCACTATGCTCCATTCACTTATCGTAAGTTGCTGCTTCACTATTTGGTCTATGTTGTGACAGGTTTTTTATGTTGTTCTTTCATTGACGGTACCTGGAACAGCAAGGCCTTGGATTGATGACTTAACATCTCTTTTAACCAAATCTCTGCACCATATGTGCTCTGAGGACATGCTGTCACAACTGCAGCCTTGCATGTAGCATTATTATGGTATCAACAAATAAATAAATCTAAAAGTGACGAATGGGCTGACTTTTTTTTAATATTATTAACATTACGGACAGAGACAGCTTTGTCTTTTCTTTTGAATTAGATTTGAATTTCTTTTTATGTATTTTATTAGAACAAGTGCTTATCAAATCATAGTAGAAATAAAGTACCCACCTGATGATATAGCCTTTGCACAGTGTCAGGGACCAAGCAGGGAGACACAAGGACACAGATAGAAATTCAAATATAAAGAAAATTTATTTTCGCTACCAAATCATAAAGACTCCACTTGA
>JAGFZM010000181.1:237706-264354 GCA_017657215.1 Limnothrissa miodon | reverse complement strand
ATAACTAGACAAGACGTACTACACAAAACACATGCCTCCACCACCACACACAGACTGAATTTAGAAAAAGACCTTAGCAAGGACATTGACAACATGTACCTGAAAAAAAAAAAACATGGACATTAAAATTTACTTTAATTTTTTTTCGTGTGATGTTTATGATCCTTGTCACCTGTTAAGAAGCGAACCATGGTTGTGTGTGTATATATATGTAAAAGAGGGACTTATTTTATTTATAGACTAATTTTGTGTCTTATTGGGCTAAGTAGGGACTTGGACACATTATTTACAGTTGTACTGTTGCTATTAATTATGATCAACAGCTAAATACACCTAGATACACACCTAAGGGTTATTTTATGTATTATATAAAAGTAGCCTATATGTAATAATTGTGGTAATCAGTGAGTGAGGTGCAACTCAACCTAGTACTGCCTACTACTGTTTTCTTTCTTGTCACACAAGCAGCTTCTTTCATTACACCATTGTACTAGCCTGGCCTCCACAACTAATAAGCTCATTGGAGCTTAGTCTGGCGAACCTACCACACTACCCGCCTTCTGCGGGCTTAACCTGCATCTATCAGTTGCCTCACTGGTGCTGGGGGGGTTGGGGGGGGGCTTGTTTTCTCATTGGTTCCCACTTTTTGGGGAACAGAAATGCTCTAAAATGGCAGCTTCGCCAGACTGCGCCCAGGCTACCATTGTACGCAAAACTCTGCAAAACCCAAAAACTTGTCAGGTGAATTTTGACATCAACCATTTCAGTAGAACACTAAAATATTGTTTACGCCCATTTAAAAATCCCACAAATTGAATGTGCTGGTTTTGAGATAGCCTTTTGCATGTTATCTGTGGAAAGCCAATCATTTGCATTGTTTCAGTATTTCTAAACCTTTCCTAGGCTGTATTGAAAGTAGGTTACAGGTCTGGCTGTTACATGTCAAATGGCCAAGAGATGGCGCCATTAACATTATGTGCTGTAAGCGTGATAGCAGGTTTATTGTAAGGCAATTGGCCTTTGACTTAGACTACTTTTAGTCATTATTTAGGTAGCACACATTCTGAATGTCTTCGGCAGAATTGAAATGAGTCATTTTAATCAAGATGAATCTAGATTGACGATGAAGACGACACAGTAAAGTAGCCTACACATCTTGAACAAAGAGGACGGGTGGTAAGAGAGGGGTAAAGTAAGCCATCTATGGCTGCCATAGCTGCCAGGAGCAACCAACATGGGGAGGAGGGGGGTTGGGAGCAGAATATCATCTATCTGTTACATATCATCCTGCCTTGAGATCTCATTCCATGGAATTTATCTGATCACTAACATTAAAGCAACTAACACCTTCTGTACCCTGTGATCATAATGACAAATTCAACCCTAATCTCACACAATGACCACAATGCTACTTCTGTTAATGGACAAAGGATATGGTATCTATTACAGTCACACATACAGTCCAGAACTTTAGAACTGACCGTTAGAATTGCATACCTTGATTGTCCTCTTCAGTTAGTATGACTATGATGGTTGACTGTGTTATCTCCTTGAAATTGCCAATGTCTGCTTTTTATTCTCAATATAACGCAGAGATTACAATTATACTGTTTATTGTCTTAACATGGGCAGCTCGCTGCCTAAGTAATACTTATATGTTTTGCAATATGTAACCAGAAACATTCTATAACCATAAAAGGGTTGTGTGATAGTCTTACATTGTTTACCATCACTTGCATTATGGTGCTATCTGGGATGCAATAATGTGCTGTGCAGTATAAGGAAGTAATTTCAGTGGTAAGTCATTAACTCGAATAGACTTTACACCTGTAAGGGACAGGATCCATCTTTCATTTGCTGACATTTCATTTATAGAGGTGAGGAAAATGTGTCTTGAAAATATACAAGCCAACTTATTTTTATTTTTTCTTCAGCAGGGAAATGCATTTGTCTAATTAACCTAAACACAGACTTGATTTGGATTTTAACTTTCCACAGACAAAAATGACTGAATCTGAAGAGAATGAGATTTCATTCACAGTAAAGGTGATTAGTTTACCGCTCAGAGGCTCTGTTGATATGGAATACGGTCTTAGATTTATATATATAGGGTAAAAAAATTAAAGAAAAACCTTTTCATGTAATTTTTTATTTTCCATTTGATATTCTACTTGTATCTTTTTCTTTGTTTTACAAGTTCCTTGGTCGCATTGAGGTTCGCCATCCAGAAGGACTGCAGACCTTGAATCAGGCAGCATACATTTTGCAGGTACTGTTCATGCAGCACAGTTGTGTCTCATCATGTGAAAATTGACATGAAGGAGGTAGACATTCTCTTTCAGTTGGTTTGATAGTCTCTCCTCAAATCCCTATGAATTCCATGCTTATTTTTTACCCATACAGAATCCTGACAAAGATGACAAAGAAAAGACAAAGAAGAACAAAGCACACCTTTTCTTGTCAATAAGTGGAATTGATATCCTAGAGTACAAAACTAAGGTAATATTTGGTCCATTCACTGTGCTTTATTTCTGGTTAATTGACCAAAGCAGGTTTTAGTTATATTTGTTGTTTGCTGTCTCAACTTCATTTTGCATCTTCGCCTTCTTTTTTCCACACAGTTTATGATACACTCGTGTCCTCTGGACACAGTCTCTTTCTGTGCAGTCCACCCTACCCAGCCCAAACTCTTTGGCTTCATAGCCAAACATCCAGCCTCAGACATTCACCACTGCTATGTGTTCCAGTGCAAGAAGTTTGTAAGTATCAGGAATCTGTAGCTAAACTACATTCCTGTTCAAAAGTCCCTTCATTCATTTCCTAAACCTTTCTCCTGTCAGTCACACCTGCTGGTCACGCTCATTGGTGACACCTTTAAAGCCTCCCAGCGAAATGTAGAGGTCAAGGGCAGTCGTGATCTGGTGGTAGAGGCCTATCGACTCAGGGTACAAGATGCTATTGCAACAATAAGAACGTATAACTTATGCAGCTTCTAAAAGCAGACCGTGATTAACTTTTGAATTTCTGTCAAAGATCAAAGCGCTTCAGAAAGAAAATGACAATCTGAAAAGAAGACTAAAAGCATTGGGAAGTGTAAGTAGGCTACACACACTCATTGGGAGGTGTTTAGACACACATACTTACAAAGATCAAGTGTTAGTCTTTTTATGGTTACTGTTACAAGGCTCATGAAGTAGAATGTTAATTTCAGACTCCTGAAGAAATCGGTGATGATGCAAGTGATACGGAATCCTCCTATTCCCAAACAGACCAATCAAATTCTCAAGGTATTCTCATACATTGTGAATAACTGAAAAATGAAACATTTGAATGTACTTTATGTTCTCCAGTTGTAAATAAAACATCTTTCTGCCTACAGTGAGATTCAACTCTGCTGGAGACAGAATTCCTCTTATTGGAAGCAACTGAAAAAGACAACATGGAAACCAAGATTTTTTTTTTCCTCGCCAGCTGAATAAATAAAAACTATCTTATAATAAATAAAAACTGAATAAATAAAAACTAAATTATTTATCATCATCCACAAGCCCATGTTTCATTTTAATGACAATAGGCAGGCTTCCTGTGGAAATGCCCAAATATGACACATTTTAGACCCCGTTTACACATATACGTGTAATGTATGGTATATACAGTCTATGGGGCCTCCACATCGTTAGGTGGCAGTAAAGTGTAAACGTATTTGCATTTTGATGAGCAGTGACAGTGTTGAGTGTAGAAGAACACAAAACAACATTCGATAAATAGCAGCCTACCGACAACATCGCTGGAAAGGAAGGACTGGTGGTTTTGACACCATTGCCTATGTAACGTTACTGGCAGTAGATGATATGCTCCCTCAAAGAATTTCATAAGTAGGCTATAACTGAAGCAGCCCCTTTTTGCAGGTTGACTACTCATGGTTTGATAGTAGGTCTACGACACGGCCAAAGGTATGTAGTGTTGAAAGTAACGTTAGTCAGCTCGTCAGTAAGTTTTAAAAGTTAGCTAGCCTAGCTATCTCTTCTGATGTTGCAAAGGTAACTTTTACGTTATCCGCGTCTCCGCTTTTTCTAATAATTTTCACACAATCCTAAACTTGATTGAAGTTGGGGAAAATACTGAAAATTAGCGATGCTGCTACGAATGTTTGGGTTTGGGGTGTACACAACCAACCGGGAAGAAATAAACTAGAGGAATGTCGGTATAGCATCCTTGACTGTTAGACAGGGTAAGTTTTTCAGAGAGTTTATGTGATCTCTTCCTAACGGTACTTGTCTTGTTTTGTCACTAGTTAAATGTCATGATTTCTTTTGTGTATCAGTGATGTCAACCTATGTGCAAATGGATGTCAGCTGATAATGTAGGCCTAGGATTTGTTTGGACGATGCACTTGAAAATCAGCTGAGAGTGATTGTGCCTGGTTCACAGTCCATGTCAGCACTATCGTTGTTTCAGTTCATCATGAGAGATTAGATTAGGTTGCATAGGCGATCCTGACTGTCATTCGAACAATAATGGTGTTGTGCTCCAGTTATTGAGATTGGGTGGAAAACTGCAGTATTTTAAGAATTTGGTATGTTAAGAATAAAATGTCAATTTTTTTTAGGTACGCTTCGAACTGGTTGGTAAAGCGAATGGGAACGCACTGGTCTCAAAATCACCGGACGCTCCTAAACCGGTCCGACAACGGGGACAAAAGGCAAGGCTATCATGCCGCTGATGACGATTCCTTGGATGGGTTGGATAGACAGGAAGACATTGCACAGTTTCCATATGTGGAGTTCACTGGAAGAGACAGTATTACATGCCCAACTTGCCAAGGCACAGGGCGCATCCCCTCAGGTTAGTTTGACGGCTGATTGACTTCTAACGTTATTGTGATGTTATGAAGCCCGGATAAAATCATGGTGGTTATTCTCTCGTAATGCATGTAACTTGGAATTCAGCTCCTGTATTTTGCTGCATGACGGGATATCAATGAAGCCTGGAATACTGCAGCTATAGTAATGCTGCTTTGAACTCTGATAGTGATTTCGATTTCCCCCCCTATGTGGATAGGTCGATATCCAATGTCGATACCATTACAGAATTCACAAATTATATACCTCACTTTATGGAGGGCACCTGACTTGACCTAAATGTTTGTTTTCTAACTGAACTTTACCTTCTCAGATAAAATGAAACAAAACAACACAAATGCACCATTATTTTTAAACATTAACAAAAGTATATATTTTTAGTGGAGGTTGTAAACCAGGTAATAGAAAAAATCCATATTTTATAGAATTTAAATTCCATAGAAACAAGACGGTTGTATTTAAAATTATCTTTAGTTGTTAGCAAGTTTGCAACAAATGTTTTATTGAACACATTGTCAGATAGTGGCAGCTCAAATTCTGCATTGGTTTGATGCTTTTAAGATGCTTGATTAGTTGTATTAAATTTGTTTTATTATCTGTGCTTCTTCCACCCATTGCAAGTTTTGCATATTGCAATTTGCTGTAGGACTAGGTGTAGTCACACCTCGGTCACACGCACGGCCCCTCCCCTCCCCTCCGTGCACACCGCGTATGTCTCCATGAAAACCAACGAGAACATTGATGAACTGATGCACCTGTCTATGCTCGGGTGGAAGCGTAAAGTTCTTCCGCAACTTTTGTAGACTAGACGTGCAACTTTACCAAACAGTAGAAGTAAACTCATTCTCCTTGGCCCGCTCTCGTGCGCGCTCAATGGACACCCGCCCTCGACACATTTAATCCAAATATAACATTCACAATCGTGAACGCAATGACGCACAGAAGACAAGATAAATTACGGTTAAATCCGGTTAGCATCATTAGTAGGCTATGCTGCAGAGATTTGTTTAAAACTCTTGCATTCAAGTTGATTGACCATCTACCAATGTTTTTCAACTCAAAGACTTATAAGGGCCTGTCCCAAGGGGAAAAAGTATTTGCTTACCTTGAAACTTGAACAGATCCACAAACTGAACAGTCCAACCAGTAGTAGAGTATGATAAGCTTAGCCTGCTACTTTGTTACAATATTTTGAGGCTTCAAGCAGACAGCTGAATTTAAGAGGCGGAGTGTAAGAATAGTAGGCTATAATCTGCATAAAGTTTGCTGTTATGAATATCAGAAATTTCTGTATATATAATGTATAAATAATTACATAATATGTGTGTGTGTGTGTGTGTGTTTCAATCTTCATCTTGTTAAATAATCATTCATATTATACGAAAGGAGAGTGATTTAAAAAGGCGATGCAGTGAAATATATGGGTGTACCTACATTTTGTGCTAGTGATTTTTGTCAATATCAGAAATCTGATATAAATGTTGTGTCGATTCATCCTTGGAAACAATCAAGAGAGACAGTTATTGTGCATCACAAAATTGCAGTTTAAAGTATTTATCACCCTGATATGTAAAGACAGGTGCTCCTTACCAAGCCCCTTAGCCCTTATTTCATTATTTGATATTCAGTTGCCAGAAGAATTGGTTGAATAATTATTTGTAGCCTGCAACTGGTAGAATATAGTTACCGTGATCTTAACTGTGTTGTTTTTTTTCTGCTTTATCTGTCAGACCAGATAAATGAGCTAGTTGCATTGATTCCTTACAGCGATCAGAGGCTTCGTCCCCAAAGAACGTAAGTAGCATTTCTGCTCTCATTTTTAAGTGGGAGATTTTGTATTTGTAAAATCCTGTCCTCAGTGATCAGGCTGTATTGGTTCCCTGGAGCGGTCCATTAGATGGCGCTAGTCGTGTGTCTGTGTTTTAAATAGGAAGCTTTATGTGGTGCTTTCTGTGCTGCTGTGTCTCCTGGCCTCCTCGCTGGTGGCTTTCTTCATGTTCCCGCGCTCTGTGGGAGTGGAGGATGATGGCATTCGCACAGTCACCGTGCACTTTGATCGCAACAACAGTAGAGTGCTAATCAACATGACGGTAGGCAAATTCTGTCGATGCAATCTTTCCAAAGTGTCCCACCAAATGCTCCAAAGTGTCCCACTCACAAACAGTCACTGAGAGAAAATCAATATTGTTCACAGTGTGCCCAGTAGATAAAGGTGATCAATTGAGAGTAGTGTTGTCATCTGGAAAAAAATAGTGTCAGCAGGTTGAAGTAGGTTAAAATACTTTGAAATGTTCTTCTTATGAAGGAAAATGAACGTTATTGGTCACAATGCACACATAAAGACATGTCAGTGTAACAATTTGTCTGGCCAGACATTCCATTTATGAATAAATGAATATGAATGAAAAGGCTATGCAAAAAAACATACAGGATATTGCCCATTGTCACCACTATAGGTGGAAGCCCCAATTAATTTTGACTGCACTGGGGACATAGCCTATGATTTCTTGTAGATGCTTTTGTTAATCTTTTGCAATTTCCTTATAGTTTTAGAGGCCATATTTCACTATTCTCAGCCATTTGTTTTTAATCTGGAATCTAGATTTTATTGCAAAGATTAAACATCACAATGCTTTCCAGTACACTTTTACACAGTTTTAAGGATGTTCACAACCCAAAACTATTCAGCCTGCATTGCAAGAGGTGCTGAAAGCAAGAAGTGATGGGCGCTGTGGCTCAGTGGGCTAAGGTGTCATAGGCTACTATAAACATGGAGAATTGGGTCCAATTCTGATCCTTCTTCCACCTGTTACTCTCTGGCAAACAGCCTTCCAATGAAGCAGACTATATTTAAGTCACAAGGCGACTTGGTAAAGGCTAAAAACCTGCGCATCCATTCTCATCGGCCATCAACCACGGGGTGCACGTTACCTAAAATAAACTAGTATTACACCGCAAATGTAGGCAAAATATCTGACCATTTGCTGTATGTTGTAAAGGAGCAGTTTACCATTAACTTTACGTTATAACTTGCTGTATCTTGCATGCTAAACACCCGCAGAAATATGCGTTGTTATTCACTAAGATAGACAGCAGTCTATTAACAGTGACAATTTTTTAAATCGCGATTGAAGTGAGGTAGGTTGCGTTGCGTTCTCTCATGTAGCAGGTAAAGACGAATTAGACGAAGGAGGGAGGTGGGGCGCCACAGGAAATGCATCAAGTAATGCATCATTATGATTATTAGCCTACTATAGATTAAGGCATGTGAGATTAGTTTTTTTATTATACGGCACATTAATACTAACTTGTTTTAGTGGAATGTTTGCATTTTTCCCCTCCGTTTTGTATGGCGCCCCCTGGATGGATTGCGCCCCTAGCATTTGCCTATAGTGCCAAATGGACGAGCCGGCCCTGGATGTGTAGTTGAAATGTGTGCACTTAGGGCGGAATTCTCCGGGGTGCTTAAAGGTGCTCTAAGCGATGCTGTTTCACGTCACTTCTTGTTGACGTTCGAAGTATTGTCAAACAAAACGGACGATAGGTCCAGAGAGGGTTCAAGCGTTATAAGTTAGCTTACTCCTCCCCCTCCCTCCCATGCCTCCCGAAAGACTCATGAACCTTGTCGTGTATTGGCTGGAACACTGTTATGTTTCGTTTTGTTTGTTATGCTAGGTTTGCCCACTGTGTTATGTTGCCGTTTGTGGAGCCTGGGCTGTCTACAGAGACCGCGTTTTTTTACAGTGTGTTCAGGGGACAGGCAGCTAGCAGAATGTGAGGAGATGTTTGCTGTATGTAACAACACATGTTTTAGTCCTAAAAACGTGTCACATCGCTTAGAGCACCTTTAAGTCAAAAAAAGCGCGTAGCTGCGCGCTTTTCAGCCTGCGCGCATTCTGCCATAGGCTCAAATCAGTCACTTGCTCCGCCTAGAGCGCGCAACTGGGCTTTTGGCGCGCAACCCTGAAACCAGGGCGATCCTCATGGAAAGTTTCCTTAGGGGCCGTTCACACGGAAAGCGTTTTTCACCTCTAAAAGCGCCTACTGTGTCGCAACCATTCCAAAAACTCGCCGTTTGCAAAGCGGTTAAGAACGTAAACGTTGCTACGCAAAGCCCATTGTAAATAAAAACGCGACCTCAAAAGTTCAACCATTTTCAACTTTGAGCGCCTGCCGTTTTTAGGGGGCGTTCACACGGACACGCTTTTTTAACCTCCAGGCGCTCGATTTCAATTGTTTCCCAATGGAACGATGCGTCTTTGAAAAAGTTCCACTGCTGCGATACGTTCGGCTTTTTTTGTCGCTTGCGTCTCCTTCTAAAAACGCGATGTGATATGTGGTAAGACCACAAATCAATTGACACATTGACATAATATTTCATCCACCGCAAAACGTTTGCGAATACAATCGAACAATACAATTTCATTGAATTCATAAACTGTACGCAATGACAAACTACTACGAAATTGTCCGTTGTGTGATTTAAGATTATGCAGCAGAACTCCCTGGAACAACCCAGATCCCAGAATCACTTGTGACCTTGATGATCACCGCCCGCTTTAGTGGATCATTGCTGCGAAAGCATTGCTGATTGCCTCACGGTCCAAACAAAGCGCAGAGTGGGGTGTCTGTGAATGTGAGTCATACTCGCAGGACAACCCGATAAATGTGTGGCTGTCTGCGTGCTTCTCTCGTTCCCACTCAAGCAAGGCAGTGCAGGACAAGCATTTTGGTTTTAATTTTTGAGAACATGGTAGAAATATCGTCGTACTCTCTTATTTTAATTGAACAAAATTTAAAACAGGAGACAGATGAGGATTATAAAAAAACGGTAACAGAGTTGATGATTTTGTCTGATCATTTCTTGTGGTTGTGTTAAATGTAGTGTAGAAAGTGTAGAAATGTAATATACAATGTCTCAAACATTGGCATGTTCAAAATCGGCCGTGACCGACATCAAACGCAATATACTATTTCACCATATAGTGGCGCTTGACCTTAATACAGCCCTCAAAGGTGCGCAACAGTAAAAAGACTTAAGTCAGGAGGAGAATACGCCTAAGGAAACTTTCCATGAGGAACGCCCTGGTTTCAGGGTTGCTCCACCTAGAGCGCGCAACTGGGCTTTTTGCGCGCAAGTGACTGATTTGAGCCTATGGCAGAATGCGCGCAGGCTGAAAAGCCTTTTTTTTTACTTAAGCACCCCGGAGAATTCCGCCCTTAGAGAGGAAGTCCCTTATTCAGTGGATTTTATCTCTATAAACCCCTAGATCTACAGCTGTATGCAACAGAATGTATATGCTTACATTGCCTATATTTGAATGCTTCTGTAGTCAATAAACCGCATTCGGTACTATTAAAATAAAAGTTACACTTCAACACCCCCCATTACACATCAGCAACCAAACCAAACATTATATAATGAAAGTACACTGAGTTCAACATACCTGTATGCCCCAAAGTACAACACAAAAGAAAAGCTGTGACATGCAATATTCAGAAACGTGGGATTAGCCTGTTAGCAGAGGAAAACTTACCAAAAATGTTTTACAAAACAAAATAAATGAATGAAACACAAAAGTCACACCATATGTATCCTAAACTGCATGATCACTATCTTTGTCTTTTAGAACATTAGCACCAGTTTAACTGTAAATATATTATGTATTTATGATCTATAGTGAACCAAGTGTACCTCTCCTCTATTCAGCAAATACAGACTGAGGGAAAAAACGTGAGAGCAGCAAAGAGTCAATACAGATTCTCATTCTCAGTGTGTTTAAATAACATGAAAGTAAGAAAAATCAGTAAGAAAAATAAGGTATTGGTTAAGGAAAAGATACACTTTTTTTATTCTTTACACCGTTGCATAAACATTGCAGCTGATCTCATCAATTTTGTCTTTTGCAGAGCACGCTGAATTTCAGCAACTCCAATTTCTTCACAGTACTGGTGGACAGCATAAGCTGTCAGGTGCTCTATATGAAGACGGTCATTGGCACACAGCAGCTGGACAATGTCATCCGCATCAAGCCCCTGAGCCATAGACAGGTGTGCAGTGCCAGTCATACTACACAGCTGGAGGCTTGCAAATTAGAGATGCTCCGATGGTCTGTTATTTCAGCAACTGCATCACAAATGTCATCATCCATCCATCATCCATCCATCATGTCAAGTATCCATTTGCGTCAACAGTTTTTTCAAAAGATTTTAAAAACTGCACCTGCCCACCATCACCAGTTGATGCATGTGCCATCGGCACATAATTTTCGAGTAGTGCGATTCATTATACCAGCAAGTCTTACCATCATTGCAAACAAACAAAAATATCCCTGACAGCATTTTTTTTGACCTTTTTAGATTTTTAGTTTTTAAGTCTATCAAGTACCACCTTCATAGTTCTCTATCTGGCCAATAGAAAGCTGCAGGTTTCAAGCAACAATGCCAAATTACTGCCTGATTAAAGATTTTTTTCAGACGTAGGGTACAATGCATATTTAACAATATTTAATAAATTATTTATTGATTGATATTTTTAATGATTTGGATTTGTTCAACCGTGACCCGTCCAAATTTAATTAAAATATTTTTTCCCCCTCACGTCATCCGCCCAATCTGCGTGAGTCTGCAGCTGTAACCACCATCTGTAGATTTCTATTGCATATGTACCTCGTGGTGATTTTTGGTTGGGTTGATATGTTGAAGGGTTGATATGTGAGCTCATGAAGTGTTTATCTCCCACAGGTCAACTTCACTGTCAGTATGGAGATCAGTGGAAGTCTGTCCTATGTTTAGTAAGTAGTTCCTTCTTCACATGCCTTAGGCAGTTGGGTTAGCCCCTTGAGCCGTCGGAACTGCCCAAGGTTTCTTCCTTTACCATAACAAGTAAAAACAAAAAACGCTGCTAGGGAGTTTTTCCTTGCCCCTATTGCTCATTGGGCCTCTTTGTGTTAAGCGCTTTGAGACATGCCTTTTGTAAAAATGCGCTATATAAATAGAATTGAATTTAATTTAATTCAATTCACATCATACCACAGCACCCAGATCAGCAGCCCTTGATCTATACCCAGTGTTTGGGCTCATGTCTTGTTTCTCCTGCTCCTTCCTAGTGCCTTCTGCACCATGGCCAGCATTAAGGTTCACAACATTGTCGTCTTCATGCAGTAAGTTCTTATTAAATATCCTGCAAATGCCATATTTCCTAGAAAATGCATTGTAGGTTCTTTTTGGCATCTTTACTGTTGTTACGGTTTGTCTTTATTGTTTGTACTAACGTTCTGGGTCATGTGATCACAAGCTGCTCATCTCTATCTGCAGGACCTCTGTGAAAACGTCCCATATGGTGCGCAGCAACCAGAATACACTGGAGGCATATCGTTACATTGACTGTGGGTCCAACTCCACCATACACCAGTCATCAGACATCTTTTTTTCTGATCCATATCGCAACCCCAGCATTCGCCTGCTGAGGTAAAACAAGGAGAGGGAGAAGGAAAATGGAAGGTGGGGCTTTAATAGACTGAGGTGATTTCTTATCCTTAGATGTGGAGGTGCAGCGTGCGTCACCCTCTGGTTACCTTTGAGGTCTGTTTAGTCGACACCAAAAGGAAAGGGAGTAGTATGTCAGATTTGGAGTTTCTGGGCTGCGAGGGAAAGCAGGGCTGTGTTGCCTATGGGGAGCTGAGTGCTGCTGGATTGTGTTTTCCTGGAAAAGGCTTTTGGAGCATCACGCAGTTGCACACAATAGCAGACTTGTTACCACTGAATTGGAAAGACTTGAAAGTTGCTGCTCAACAGCCCTTTCAAGAGCCCTTCCCTTCTGAGAAGGCCATGGCCCAGGAAATGAGTATGTTAATATGATTAGGCCAACTGATAATGGAGGATGCTTACTCTTTCTGAGCAGTTAAAGCTGTGCTGAAATGGTTCACATTCAGGATGAATCAATGGATTTTATATGTGAATAGTTTCAGTCATAGACTTATTGGCAGTTTGAAATTTTCATTTTTTTATTTCTTTCAGCGTAAGTATCTCCTGGCAGGTCATGCTAATTTCCTCACCGACTGTATTGCTTTTGTCGTCTGGGTTGTGTTATTCTGTACACCTTTAGGCTACTAACTAGGCTTTTTCAATATATTTGAAGGGAAGAATCTCTGAATAACTTCATTGACTTCCTTGAACATCATACCCAAAGACGGTCATGTCAAACATGATCCTTCACCTGTGTTTACAAAACCACTTATGCTTATACTGACAGTACACATGTCAAATTTAGACTTCTACAATTCATGCTCTCTTTGATAAGAGTATGTTTTGTGTGTGAGGTGTTAAGAGATGCTTACTGAGGTGGCACTAATTTAAATACCAGTTGTTACCTCGTGTCCTTTGGGGAAAAAAAAGAAAATGACTACTGTATAAAAACTTCTAACAGAATAGTAATCCATGCTGCTTACTTATTTCTGGTAAGTCCAATCACATAGTTAAGTTCACCAAAGTGTTTTATTTATAAAGATTTTATTAGGCTAACTGAATTGAACAAAATTGAATTGTCATTTAATGCTGAATTATGAATTGAAACTGAAATTAAAGTTTGACTAAAAATGGTTTACAGAAAATAAGCTGATCAGCAAAGTTTTTTTGAACTGAAATATATTGGAAAAGGAAAGTAACAAACCTTGCTCCACAATTATTAAAAAAGGGAATGGCCAATAAATAAAGATGTGTGAAACAATGATTTTATTTGTGTTAGTTTTGGCGTGTGTAATCTACTTATTTTCTACAGGTTGCTCATGAGTGTGCTCTGTTGTGAAGTGCTACGAGACATGACTTGTATAATGCTCTGAATAAATACAATTCATTGAATATTTTTACTTTGAGTACACAATCTAAAAAAAAAAAATAGAAAAAAAAACTCACTCTGCATTTTGGTACCACAACTTTACATTTCTTTATTATTTATCTCATTTATGCATATATGACAAAAAATAGCATATGGTATAAATTCCTTTGTTCTTATGGTTCCTTCCTCTTACTCTTTCTAGATAAGATGCATATGGGGAAAATATATTACTAAATACAAAGACATAAACAGATCACAATATATTAAACCTGTCATAGACATGTTTCCTTCTACAGTATCAATCATGCACACAAAAGCCCTAATCCTGCACAAGAAATACAAGAAGCTTATAACACAAAATATAAAGCTTTAATACAAACAAGTGCTCTGTAAATGTCTTTGGTTAAGTAAAAAAGAAACTTTGGTCACTCTTATGTGTTCATGTGTACACTTATAAAAACTCATAGTTTAGAGCTACCTGTGAATACTTGTCTTGGCTTGTACTCGCTTAGAGATTTATACATGTACATAATCGATAACTACCATGCCATCTGCATACTGAAACGGCCATACTAGTGCTATAAGGCTTGTATGTAATACCATAGGTAGAAACCAAGAGGCTCTTGTTTTTTTCACTGTGTAACTATTTCAGTGACTAGGGTCAGCAGAATTTTTTCTTGGTTTAAGAACATTCCCCTTGTGACTGAGTAACCCAGAGTAGTATAGTTGTTCAGACTCACTCGGTGTACTACTCTGGGTTACTGGCCGTGCAAGGGTTAAAGTTAAAGGGATGGTTCGGTTTTTAAAACATTAAGCCCCTTTCACAGGTTGTCTAAAATGCAATAAAGTGGTTGACATCGAAATTTTGACAATTGCTTCTGTCTCGGCTATTTGGGAAATGTAGAATCGCCTCTGGCTGCCTTCAAAATGGCTAGCAATGGGCATGTGTTGTTTCCATCCTTAAAACACTGGTTTTAAAAAAGTGCTACTCACCAAGTGGTTAGTGGTGCTCAATGATGTTCCAAAACATGAATCGTAGCGAAATAAATTTGGCACTTTGTTTATATGAAGGCGCAAATAGATCCCTATGGGACTTACAAAATGGCAAATAAAACATGACAGAAACTGTATTTTGCTACGATACTTGGTTTGGAACATCAGCAAACGCCACTAATCATTCCATGAGTAGCACTTTTTTAAAACCAGTGTTTTAAGGATAGAAACAACACATGCCCATTGCTAGCCATTTTAAAGGCAGGCAGAGGCGATTCTATATTTCCCAAATAGCCGAGACAGGAGCAATCATCAAGATGTTGGTGTCAACCACTTTATTTCATTTTAGACAACCTGTGAAAGGGGCTCAATGTGTTAAAAACCGAACTATCCCTTTAAGTTTCGCTTATTAACCAGTCATTCAACATTCTTAGCTTCTAATTTGTAAACATAGTAACATTTTTGGTCAAATGAAGGACGGTGGTGTAATAAAGAGTGACTGTAGGGGAAATGTACTGTGCAGGGAAAAGAACACCTTTAAACCTCAATATGAGAATAGTTAGGCAGCGTGTAGGCAACACATTCACATCTTCCTTTTTAACACTTTACTTAGCCATGCTAAGGGCTCAGACCTTGGATCACATCAGTGACTATTCCCCAAGCTTTGTCGGGGCACATTCCCACGTGGGAGTACCCACATTCCAACGCTGTTCCTCTTTGGTTAGCCAGCACACAAACATACTCTTATGCCTTCACTCACACTTCCTTTGGACCTCAACCAAAGCTCATGTTCATATATTACAATGATTGTCTTTATATTTACATAAATACACACCTGCTTTTGCTATCAGAAGAGTTGCTTCTGCCTCAAATCTAGATCTACATTTTTCTCTTTTGGTTAAACTACTTGAAATGGTAAAAATGGATTGAATAGCTTTGGCTTTTATCACATTTAATGTCTATCCATATGTTTTGTTAGGCAGTGTTTGTGGTAACTAAATCTGGAGCTAGTGCTAGTGTGCGTCTCTGCCTAAGGGACAGAATGGAAGAGTGCTGCCATTGAATGCTGCCACTGGACAGATTTGGCCTGCGGAGCGATGGTCAAGAACAAGCCCTTGCTAGTCTTCATCTGGTTCTCTTCTCTGGTCCCGTCCATTGCTCTACCTGCGCTGGGGGGCCAGCATCACTTTATTGATGAAGTTGACGATGGCAGAGGCCGGTTGCTCTGGGTCCAGCTCTGCAAACAGGTGGCACACGTTCTCAGCCACGCTCCCAGGCTTCTTGGCCACAAAGCCAAACACTCTGGAGATGGACATATGCACACAAGTCACTCACGTGGTAGTGGAAGAGTCGTGAAAATGGAATTGAACTGACAGGTTCACAGTACAATGTAGTAGATTTATTTTGGTACAATTCTGAAATCAACATAAGACAAATCATTTGAAAAAGCTCTATGAGATGATGCAAAGCCTAAATACTACAGTAACTGCAACCCAGAAAAGATGCCTTCTCCCACACACATAAGGAGCAAAGACAGATAAGAGCATGTCCACAGAGCACTTACTTAGCAGTCGTGCTGTCTGAGTTAGTCCACCTGAAGCATAGAGGAGGAGACAGACGGGACTCAGAAACACACATGCTCTCACATACATACACAACCGCGCATTCCACAGAGCTACTGCACACACACACACACTCACTGGCACGCTAAAACAAAACAACTTCCCTTCTCCTTTACTAAATGAGAGTAATTGCTGCATGTATGAATGATCAGTTATAGAACAGACCATAGCCTCGGCAGCAACATATAACTGCTGCCGCTATTTAACTACGCTCGCTGAACATAAATTAGATATTCATGTTTCCAGATGACACCACATAGTCCAGATAAGTCAGACAAATGTTCCATAACTACAAGGTTCTACCACTATAAGCTATCACATTATTATTATAAAGGCCTTTCATTCTCCTAGCAAAGAGAGAAGAAAAATAATAACTGCCATCAACTTGTCGTATGTCTCTGCAAAGTATTACCAGTCTCAGAATTTCATTAAAGGCACCTTTAGCTAATTTGTTCCAACTCTAATACACACACACACACACACACATATATGTATACACAGACACAAGGCAGCCAGTACTAGTTCATGCAGCAGCAAACTGTGAGTAATGATTGGAAGATGACTGCTATGGATAATACCTTAGAAGATAAGGTAATGGATGTCGTTAGAAGGATCATGTTTTCAATTTTATATCGATTTGAATATGAGAAAAAAGTCTGCTTTGCTCAACAAGAAGCAGTTCTGCCCTGTTGGGCAAAATAATCCAAAAGACACACATTTATGGACTACTTACCAAAATATTCCATGTACATTCCAGCAATTAGCATTTCTAAGTCTGATTTCACCACAAGTTGCTCGCACCATGTGTTATGTACCACCATTCTGTTTCAAAGGGCCCACAGAACATCAAACCACATTTACCTTGCTATTGTTGAATTTAGGTAGCTTAAGGTATCCAATGGACCACAGCAAAACTTCAACCGCCATATACCACCTCGGTAGAAATGGCCGGGCTGCAACAGGCCAATCTAAAACAAGGTGCTTCTTGACGTCGGCAGCACTAAGAATCACCTCCTATACACTATTTCCATAGTCCAACCAAAGATCGTTTGGAAACGTCTCTGGTCCAATCCCCTGTTGTTTCATGAATTTGTCAGAGGAGGCGGGAATAATGAATATTTTCATACTAAGCCTTTTAAATGAGCCTGTAAACAATGCGCTAGCAGTGCTCCTAGGTCAAAATTCAGCCGCACAAATTTGCATATGCTATTATTGAGGCTCAGAGAACAATTTATGATGGTCAAAAAATGTGTTCTATGGTTCCTTTAAATCAGAACCTCATGCTCTATTTTATCTCTAAGTGTGTCTGTCCAAACACTGAAACTGAACTTTACGTGACTGAAGGTTTTAATGGAAGACTAATGACGTCACTGAAAGACTGCCCTCTGTTATTAGTTGCTAAAGGGCATCTTGGTTACTCCTAAACTTGTTTTTCCACTCCATTTTACAACAACAAATCTTATTGTGTTTACGTCCAGCATAGGTAATAACACCACGCCTTAGTTCTGCGCCCCTACCTGCGGTCTTGTGGGTCAATGCTGCTGAAGGTGACACTGTTGAGGGGATAGTGCCTTCTAAAAAACACCCTAAAGAAGAGAGGACACACCATTTAATTAGTGCCATACACCATTCCACTGGATACACCATTTAATTAGTGCCACATTTCACAGAGCCCAATACGTCTTGACCCATTTATACTAAACTAGAAGGGCCTTTATAGGCTTGAAATGGAAGTCTGTGATGTACCTGCGCTGGCTGTCTGTGAGTGTGATGCCCTGGACTGACACCTTGAAGTGCACCACGGTGGCTGCTGGCCGTGGGCTCTGTGACATGCTTGCAGACGTGGCTTTAGCAATGGCCTGGGGTCCGGTCAGTGACTCAGTCTCCACAGAGTTCAAATAGAGCACGTTACAGGCTGGGTAGGGGAGAAAGGACACCAGTTCAACTGCCATCAAGCTCGAGGAAACTGTGAAAATGTCTTCCGCTGGACTGATTCCCTGAGCTTATCAGCTGAAAACGTTCTCCACAGTGTATGTGTAGGTAGTACTATGCAGATAGACTAGTGTGTGTGTGTGTAAAGACTCTCACCTGCACCCTGTTTAAGCAGGTCAGCAGCTGTGCTCATGTTGCTGACTGGTTGCACCTCCTGGATGTCTCCTAGAAGGTCTGGAACATTCACAAGTGGCAATGGGATTGTGAGCTGCTGAAGATGGCTTAATCTTTTGGTGCTTGCTGTAACAAAACTGCATGGTTTTGTAGGGCAGTTGTTTACCTTTCTCTGGGATGCGAAGGCCACAAGGCAAGGAGATGGGAGTGATGGAATGTTGATATACAAGTGCAGACAGACTCCCTTGAAAGACAGACAAGACAGAAAGATAGATAGTTCATTACACCTAAAAGCATGTTATGATCCAAAAGAAGTGATAATATTTCTACAACGGGCGTAGGCTTGAGTCTCTAAACATCTCCCCAAACAGTGATCTCCCAAAACAGCCCTTTGAGTAGACAAAACATGTTCCAAACAAAGAAACATCCTTCATCAAGCACAGGCGGCATAGCAGGACATGCCAGCATGTTTGCTTTGGGCAAAAGCCACCATGGCTTATAAACAGCTGCACAAAAACCTGTTAGCTGTAGCTGGTTAACCATCAAATGATAGGCTCTGCATACCAAAATAGGGCTCATTCTGGCAGCCCTTGATCTTAACTCCTCGAGGACCAGTCTCAATCAGGAAATGCCGAACCAGTTGTTCCAAAGGATAAGCTACTTTAAGGGAGAAAGGATTGTGATCAATAATGGTGCAAATGGTGCATGCATTGTCTACGCACAGTTCATAATAAGAAAGCATTTTTCAGTTAACCACCATACATATGGGCATTAATTGATGTCATTTCTGGTTCCAGGAATGCTATGCCTGCATTTAAATCTAATAAAGTGAGAGAAACAGAAACAGTAAAGTGTACCTTTGTTACTGTGGCTGTTGGCGTTTGGTGGCGGAGTGGCCACCTTCAGGGCAAGGCCGTAGGCCCCTTGAAACGAGTTGCTGTCCCGAATCAAAAAGGACCCAGGCTCTCTCTCCTTCAGCGCGGCAATAGCTGTTGAGAAAATGCCATTCATATTTATATAACCCAATAAGCTTATTTTGCCAATCAGGCTGCAGGACTTCAGGACAAAATAGTTAGTTAGTTACCTTGGTCCCTGGAGATGCCTGGCTTATACCAAAAGCGGGAGCTGTCTTGAACAAATTTGACACTGACTCTGTTGCCCAGTTCCTCCTCGTTCATGGCTCCTTCACTCTGGCTGACAGGTGGTGCCATCTCACCCACAGATGGGGAGAATGTGACGTGGTGCTGGACGGGCTGCTGACTGCCTGCCCCGGGCCTCAGGGAACCCAGCTTCCCATTGAGAGGGCCTGGTACGCTGCCCTGGCGCCGCTTCTCAGGGAGCGGAGGCTGGGGTGCCCCACTGCCCGGGTGCCCTGAGTAGGTGCCCAGGGAGCCGGCTGGCTGATAGTAACCGGAGGACAGTGGGAAGGTAGGGGTGGAAGTGCCCTCCGAGGCTGGGGATCCTTGGGTGCTGGCGATGCCCTCCATGCTGGAGTAATGCTGCAGATGGCCCACGGGCTCTGAGGCCAGCATGAGTCTGCGGCCAAGCGTGGCAAAGCCTGGCACTGGGGGCTCGGCGGTGGGGGAGCCCTGTTGGCTACCCGTGGGGGACTGAGGAGAGGAGGGGGCCGAGTCGGCCTTGGGGAGCACCGGCTCTGGCTGGCAGGAGCCCACACTGGCATGGGGCTGCACTGGGGCAGACGCTGGAGCCGGGGAGCAGGGGAGGCTGGTGGGCTCAGGCCCTGCCTGTGAGGCTGGTGCTGGAGCATCTGTGGGAGGCTGAGACTGTGTGCTGCCTTCAGGCAGGTGGGTATGGATCTGGGGGAGGCTGGGGGGCACAACAGCCATAGGGGAGGGCTGGGTCAGGGAGCTATTCGCTACCGGGGGAGTCTCCGGTCCTTGTGTGCTGAGAGAGTATGGGGGGGCATGGGCCTCAGGAGCTGCCTGGGTGGAGGTGCTGGGGTCAGTTCTGGCTTTGGTGGAGCCCTGGGTGGGACTGAGAGCCTGAGGCCCAGCCTGGGGACTAGCTGGGTGCTGGGCATGAGGCTGGGCCTGGGTGCTGTCACAGAGAGCCCCCTTGGAGCGGACTTCACACTCACCAGCTGCCGAACTTGGGCTGAGACACAAACAGCAACAACATTTTTTTAAGACATCTGATGCTGAAAAGTCACTTAGCTCTAATCATACCAATGGAGAGCAATGACCAATGACCTGTTTGTTAATGCTTCTAGTACTGTTAAATCAATAAAGAAATCCTGGAAGACCTCACCTCTCTTCTGTGCGCAGAGGGCTGCTGGTATGAACAGGGGTGGGTGGTCCAGACATATCCAAAGGTGTAGAGCAGGAAACGTGTGCTTCTCTGTGCCCCCTCAAGGACCCGTGGCTCATGTGGTCCCGCCAGTGGGAACCATCAATGGCTGCCGGATGGCCATCTGATGAGAGGGGAAACATTTCCAAGCCATGAGCCTGGCCATTACAGAGAGCCCAGAGGAGTCAAAGCCTTCATGTGGCCTCCAGCAGCACAAAGCCAAGACAAGCACAGGAAAGCAGTGGAAGCCACTGATGAAATGGTATCATGTAATAGCAATAATCAAGTGCTTTGTGCCCAGTGGTGCCAAGTACCACTGGTGTAGATTTATAATAAGCCACAAACCGCAAAATTGTTCAGTTTTATAATTCTTGCTCAAACCACCTGCAATAGCATGGAAGCTATGGTGATATCATTTGTATTTGTATAAAACTGACTAACTTATGTCACAATTTGCACGTGTAAGGGCAGGTGGTAGCGTAGTGGGTAAGGAACTTGGCTAGCATGCAGGTAGCCTAGAAATTGTGTGTTCAAATTCTGGCTGCCACCATTGTGCCCTTGAGCAAGGCACTTAACCCTTAGTTGCTCTAGGGGGGATTGGCCCTGGAGTAATTGTTAGCTGACAGAAATGTAAGTTGCTTTGGATAAAGGCATCTGCTAAATGTAAAAGTGTATAAAACTAAGAATTTGTCATGTCACAGGGCTCAGTAAAATATATTTAGCAATGTTAATAATAGCTAGAGCTGATAGGCCACTCACCAGGTTGTGTGTCAGGAGGGTAAGGTTGTGAGTGAGCCTCGGGGTGGCTGGAGGGTGCGTGGCAGTTGTTGGGTGGGGGCAGAGGTGAGGTGGACTCCGACTGGTAGCCTGAGGCGTAGCCCCTGCTCTCCGAGGGGGATGGCTGGTAGGGGGAGTAGAGGCAGGCCTGCCGCGGGGTCTGGTAACCGCTGCTGCTGCTGTACTTCATGTCCAGGTGCGAGTGGGAGTGGGTGGGCTCAGGGTAGGCTGGGTAGCCGGATGGCAAAGGGTCAAAGGTGAACGCGGCCAGGTCATGACCCTGAGCTCCGTAGGCTGACGCGGTGGCCCGTCGGTGCCAGTAGTCGGCCTCTCGCTCTCGCTCCCACTGGAGGTCGGCTGCGTCCCGCTCACGCTCCCAGTGCAGGGGGAGGTCAGCGCGCCCGCTCCCGCGCCTCAGGCCCTCGCGATCCCAGTGCAGGCCGTCGCCTCGTTCCAGACGCAGCGCGTGGAATGCCGACTCCTCGCGCCGCACGCAGCAGTCCCGGCACGGGCACCCTGGGGGACCCAGGCTGTCCAGCAGCACGAGGTCATGGTAGGACCCAGGGGCCTTGGGGTGGTGCGGGTGAGCGTGGGGAGCGAGGTGGTGGCCGTACGGAAGGTAGTCATCGCTCCGGCACAGTAGGCGGCCGGGAGCGGAGGGTGGATGGTGGGGGTTGGGGGGCGGCACGTCCTGGCCAGGGAACGGGCACAAGTGGCGGGAGGGGGCCTCTGAGCAGGAGCGGTGCAGGTATTGGGGGGGACCCTGCTGCTGTCGATCCCATAACAGGTCTGGAGGGGGCAGGGGCGGGTGTGCATGAGAGTGGGCACTGTGGTGCTGGCACATGCCCACAAGAGTGCCCGTGTGCCCGTTGATGCCAGCCGGCCTGTCCAGGCAGTAGCCATTGGGCAGGTGGTGGGGAAGGCGGTCGCAGGCCTCTGGCTGGGAGCAGTGCTGGGAGCGGTAGCCCAGGCGGCAGGAGCAGGAGCGCCTCAGGCGCATGCTGTGCTCCGTGCGCTCGAGCCCAGGCACCACAGGATCTCCGTCGTCCAAGATGGCTGTCTCGCGCTCCCGCAGCTCGCAGCGGCTGCCCACGGCCACCCGCTCACCCTCTATGCCCCCCAGCAGACGCTCCAGATCCTCACACTCCTGCTGGGTGGGTGGGGGTGGCCGTGGGGGGTCCTCCATGCGCTCACCTGCCACCGCAGAGGAAGAGTGGCCCGAGTCCGAGCTAACCGACAGCAGCTGGCTCGGACGCTCATCGGCCGCGCTGCACTGCACGCTCCCATTGGTGGAGGTGAGCGACCCTGAGCCAGCAGCCCGCCTCTTCTTCACCTGGGCATACAGACTACCATCCAGTGGGCCGCGAGTGTGAGCAATATCTACAGGTGGAGACAGGAGCTTCTGTTAGACAACCACCTCAAAAGCAGGTAACCTGCACTATGGTCTGTCTGCCCCTCTGAAACTATCATGTCTGTTTCCAGGTTATTGAGAGAATGTGTGTTTGTAGATGTGCGCTGTACCTTCCAAGCTGTCCTGATGCTTGTGATTGAAGTTCTCATATGAGTCCCAACGCACCACTGGGTCTGATGTGTTATAGTCAACAGTGACCGCCGGGTCATTCTTCTGGTATTCCCGACCTGTCAGCAGTGTGACAACCAACAATGACACAACCACCAGGACAACTCCCAACATAAAACAAGCTCAGTAGGAATTTCTATTTCTACCGTAGATAAATTAAATCTTTGAAAGACACATCTGAATAGGTCTGGCAAATGAGACGTGATTCAACTTTTCAACCTTTCATCTTCTCTGGTCCAGAAGAAAACACAAACTCCACAGTGGCATCAGCTGGAAATGTATCATCTGGACAAGGAGGAAAGGTTATAGTTATACTATCATTAAAAAATAAGATGTTCATTAGTTGATTCAAAACTTCTGTACTGTTGTCTATGTTGACGCAATATTTTCTAGTTTGGACATGTTCACCTGTATTGCTGAGAATTGTGACTGTGATTGACGGATGATGACTGGTGACATTTTTTTTATTGTATATTTCCTTTGAGAGTTCACCCCCGTAGTGTGAAATCGTGCATACCTGAGCAGGCCTCGTCCAGCTCCTCCTTCCCAAACCAGAGCTGTGCCCCGTGGATGGTGCAGGTGTGGAACTGCAGCCGGAACACAGTCACCCTCTCTGCCCTCTGCACCCGCCTGTGGTAGCACTTCACCTGTAGGGGGCGACGCAGCAAAAGAAAAATCACACACATACACACACACACACACACACACACACACAATGAGGTTCAGGTAACTAGTAGGTCTGTAGCTTGTCGTTTGTCCGTAATCACTGTTTTCCTGTTGTTTTTTTGCCCATTGAAAATGAATGGTAGAATGTTGGAGTGATGATGCGATAATGCCCCCTCTACTCTAGGCTGCTAGAGTGAGAGCAGCAAAAAAATGTAATTAAGCTGTAACCGTTTACAGTAAGCTACAGACCTAGTGTGCCTGAGGAAAACATCATGGGTGTCTGGGGGGTGGGCAGGGAAATAAGTACACAAGGAGTGTAGAAACAGATCTGATGAAGAACTCTCCGTGAGGCTGCAACCAGACAGTTCTAAAGTGGCTGTCACGAACAAAGCATCTTGCCATTAGAATAGACAAACACAGACTCCACCGGATGCATAAACACCAACACTAACCATTATGTCTCCTTTCAGTAAAAGCGCAGGTTCAATGGTCACACACAGTCGCCTTCCTCCCGAGCCCTGGAGATCACTGTTAGGAACACACGCACACACACACACACACACACACACACACACACACACACCAATTAATTTTCATCTGAGCCCTTCATATAGGGGATCAAATGCCTCAGATGAACTTCATAGGCCCAGACAGACTGGTCATACAGGTTTGTCATGTGAGACCAATTGAATTTGTGCACTTGACAGACACTTACTATATTCCAGATGTGTAGACCAGCTGCATGGACTGATAGATCTTGAGGAATGGAAAGTATCCTGGGAGAGGAGATGAGGGAAGAGGGATGTTAGACACTAAGGAATGTGCTGAGCCTCCCATCCCCTCCTCTGGGACTGCATTAGTTTGAAAAGTTAAAGACATCATGCCACGGGACGACACACGATGAAGACAAATCTTACAATTCAGACCAAGCAGATCAGGCTTAATGGAGACAGATTAGTCCCGTTCAGGAAACAAGAGAACAACACTCAGTAGACATTCGTCTCAGCAGATAACTGACAACTGTGGGGAAATAGACGGCCTGCTCCAGCACACACTGACCTCCATCTGCCTGGAAGTTGGGGATGGTGGGGATGAGGACCTGGTGGAGGAAGAGGGGGCTGCTGTTCATCTTGATGGCCCCAGAGAGGAGACCCCCAAAATAGTAGATGTACCTGTAGGCACGGGGGAGAAGGCTTATAGTCCACCCAGAGATGGAAACAGAAGGAAACACTGACCATGTATGGAGTGTGTGGAATGAGACCAGTTCTGACCTGTTCTGGGACGGCTGCAGGGAGGAGGAGACCTTGTCCTCACAGAACTTCCTCATAGCCAGTGTACTCAAAGCCTGGTCAGCCCTGCTCAGACATGTGCACCCGCACACACGCACACACACACACACACGCACACACACACACACAGTTGAGTTTATTCACAGACCATTGATCACTGACCTGCTTTAGCCTTCAAAGATGAAAGCAAACTATAAAAAAGCTGGTGGCCGGTTCTTACCCTGCAGAAATCTTGCTGTAGTGCATGTAGGCTGCAATGATGACTCCAGTTTTACCTTTGTTTCCCTGCAGTCAAAAATCAAACATGAATAAGTCTCTATTCCTTAAACGTCGGTACAGATATCATTTACATATACATATATGGAAATGTGAGTATATCAAATAATGAAAGTAAGAGAAATTGGCACCAATTGGCAAATTAGCGGTATTGTACACTGGAACACTAGTAGGAATTCTGTGTAACTATATTTTAGTGCACAGAAATCATTTGAGGCTGTGTAAACAAGAGTTGAATGTGATAAAGGAGGTTGGAGGTGTTGGTAATTAGGTTTGACCCCTGAGAGGGGATGGCCTGGCCCCATACTACCCCTTTACCTCCACTGAGAGCCCATCTGACCCCTGACCTTGCAATGCAGGACCACCACATGCTGGGGGTCGGAGTTCAGCCAGGTTTCCATGGCTTTGCACATGGCACAGATTTTGTCCAGGGGAGGGGCGTGCAGGTCGGGCCAGCCAAAGTCATGGACCTGTGGTGGAGAGAGGCAGGGGGGCAACCCACAGATTAGGAACAATTTGAACAGATTACACTGCTAATCCCATGCAAGGCCAGCACATAACAAGGGCACACTTTGCATAGGGGGTGACCTTACCTTTGGGTTCAGCCGTGTGATGTCATGCCTTCTCTCAGAAAGGTTCAGAAGCTGAAGAAAATAAAAATGGCAACCCTATGAATTGTATGGAACTCTGGGTATGAAATGCTATACAAAAGCTATTTGAAAAGTCTAGACGGTCCAACCTAAGCTGCTCAAAAAAATAAAGGGAACACTTAAACAACACGGTGAACGAACGGTGTAGAATGCGCCAAACTGTCCACTTAAGAAGCAACACTGATTGACAATCAATTGATTTTGTTGTCAGCACATTCAACTATGAAAAGAACAAAGTATTGAATAAGAATATTTTATTCATTCAGATCTAGGATGTGTTGTTTAAGTGTTCCCTTTTTTTTGAGCAGTGAGCAATCTCTTCGATTGGCTGGCAGATAGAGAAACAGACAGAGGCAGCCTTTGTCAACTGACCAGAAACTTGTCCTGGTGTTTGGACTTGAGCATGGCAGCCACCTCCTTGAGGTTGCCACGGTAGCGCTGCTCCTCCAGCAGAGGGGGAAAGAAGACAGAGATGATCCTTTCAGTGATGTAGGTGAGGTCAAAGTCATAGTTCCTCTCCATCACCCGCTCCATCACCCGGTCCACACTAAAGCTCCTGGGGACAGAGGGACACTTTCAGAGAAATGACTCCAGGATTCACCCTCTCATTATGGAATCAACATACTCCATATTCCCTAACTATTCTCACTCTCTAGTCCCTACTATTCTCACTCCATAGTCCCTA
>JAGFZM010000181.1:223109-237696 GCA_017657215.1 Limnothrissa miodon | reverse complement strand
CTCTAGTCCCTACTATTCTCACTCTCTAGTCCCTACTATTCTCACTCTCTAGTCCCAACTATTCTCACTCCATAGTCCCTAACTATTCTCACTCCCTTATCCCTAACTATTCTCACTTCCTAGTCCCTAACTATTCTCATCTCATAGTTCCAAACTGTTCTAACTATTCTTACTCCAAAGTTTATAACTGTTCTAACTATTCTCACTGGCAGTCTAAAAGTATTAAAAGTATATAAAATAGGAGAGTAAGAAGTATGAGAACATTCTCTGTCTTGCAGAAGTTATTTACCTGGGCAGAGTACTCCGCTGTTTGGAGTATGTCAAAGATTTTGTGGAGCCCTGGACACAGAAGGACACAGAGATATGCTGAAAAAATCAAACATGAGGTCACCGTTTTGATCTAATTTGTCTCATCTGTACTGGAGCTTTATGGAGGCCATTTGTTGAGGGTGGAAACATCATGTGGCTGCACATGGCGCTGTGAACACATTAAAGAGGCTCTGTTTCCCCATCAGGCTCAAGCTTTTTAATGGGATGTGCCAGCCTCAGGTTGTCGGCTCCTCTGGTTGCCAGGAAAAGCGCATCATTAAGCCATGACTGTGAAACTTCTGAAGTCCCCTTTTTGTCTTCCAGCACACAGTACAATTTATTCACTACAAAGCCCCTGAACAGAGACATCTGTTAAACTTCACCTTTGCATTAGATTTAGCATGTGACAAAAGCAGAGCGGCTGGCCGTGCGGCATGTAAGGACTCTGCAGAGGCCCGTCAGGCTGCCACAGAGGAAGAGGAGCAGAGCTGAAGAGGCTTACCAGGTGCTGGATGTGTCGGGAGGGAGTCGTCCCCCTGCGCTGCTGCAGAGGAAACAACACACTCCGCTCAAGTCACACAAAACACACACCTGCACAACTGAGTGAAAAGAAGGGAGAGATAAAACACATCACTTACCAGGTCAGACTGGGGAGCCGGGATGCAGGCCGTGTTCACCTGCAAAACAGCAGCAGAGCCATGACTCACAGATGCACATGGAAGGGCATCAACACTTGACAAGCAAGGCAAAGTACATCCAGTTGCCTTTCCTCTTCCCTTTGTTTGATTTCTTGTTCAGGAAGAGGGGAAGGGAGGGGAGGCAGACAGAGCAAACAGATCCTCTGGGATGGGCCAGAGGAAATGCTCCCTCTGACGGGGAGATAAAAGCCCAAAAAACAAGCTGGCCCACAGATAGCAAGGCCCACTGGCAGCAGACTGAGCCCATCTGGAGCTCTCCAGCTCTCCTCATGTGGCACAGCTGACTGGCGGCATGGGCTCAGCTTCATGGGCAGAGCTCTGCACATAGTCTGGTGTCATCACAACACTTTTCACACACACATACACACAGTGCTACTACATCAATGTCAGGACACATGCACATCAAAGTGTGTTTTGTGTTTGTGGATAGTGGAAGACTTTCTCACTCACACACACACACACACACACACACTCTACTGGCTCCTGGTGACCTCTGCTCTAGCAGGAAGTGGAGACGCTGTGAATCCAGTGATGGGGATTTGCGTCAGTCCCCTGTGAGGTGAGCTGGAGAGAGGCTTGGGGGCTTTATGTGTGTGTGCGTGTGTGTAGACATGTGGAGGCTGGAGTCCTGCTGACAACTGTCATGCTTACGTAACGGTGCAGCCACACCAAACACTCAGCAATCCCCCACCCCACCCTTCCTTGAGACCATATCCGCTCCCCTGACATCCAGGAGGCTTGTTTGGCCTCAGGAAATGGGCAGTGCCTTTTGTCTTTTACTCTGTATACACCAAAAAAACTCTGAGGTTTTGCATTTGTGTGTGTGTGTGTATGTGTTGATGTGTTGTTGAAGCTGTACTTGTTTTGGTTGCAATGACTGTGGCAACTCTTGGAGTGGGCTTTTGTGTTGGTAAGACAGGGCTTTATTTGTGTGTGTTGCTAGGTGGGCTTCTACTTGATTATGAAGCTCTCCATGGACAGATGTCACATGTGACTAAACGTTTGGTTCAGGAAGAAACTGAGCATTTGAATGTGTAATCATTTGAATTCTCTATGGCATCTCTTCAAAGTTCAAAGCGTGACTGTGGCCCCCTCTTCTACTCAAACATGGACTGAAGTCAGAAAAGACACATGTATGTGTGCAGTTTCATAGTAACATGCAAATAAGCGCATGCACACACACATACATGCATAAACCCACACACACACACAAACACACACACACACACACACACACACAGTCACAGCAAGGCAAGTGCACATGTTAAACATATTTGCAAACACAACATGAGGGATGGCTAACCGGGGACTGGCTTAAAACACCACTCATTTCCTTTCCAGCTACTGGGAGCTTCTCCTCTCCTCTCACTTCCATTCTTCCTCTACTCTTCTCTCCTCTCTCCTTCCTCCTCTCTCCCATCAGCTCTCCACTCGACTCCTGCTCTTTCCAAGACCCCTGGTTTCCTAGCTCAGAGATGTCTGCCTTTATGCACAACTGCTGATGGGAAGCTGGACGTGAAGCCATAAAGAACTTTGGCTCTGCTATTCAGAAATAATAAAACTTTGTTTTGTTTTCGGACAATAACAAGTTCAGGAAGTTGTAACTTGTGAATTGTTGAGGTAGATTCCTACTGTATATTCCAGTTCCATATATGTCTAGTTCCCACATGTACTTCGACATCTTCCCACTCACATCTATCATCTATTTCCTTTAGCTCTCCCACTTTATCCATATATGCTTTCACCTCTCATTTTTTTGTGCTCCATTCCAGCACTCTCTACCTCCTCTCCATTTTGCTACCCCTCTCCCACTCACTCCCTCTCTCTATCTCCTCCGCCATCGCTCTCTCTCTTTCTCTGAGCACAGGGGCCAGCAGTGGGGGAGCATTACGCCAGAGCAAACATGCCAGATTCCATCTCCTGAGCCAACACTTGCGCATGCCCAACAGACAAGTACACACACACACACACCACTCACTTGCTTTCCCTTCCCTTCTTTCCCTTCTCTCTATCCCCTTCCCCCTTTCCCACTACTAACTTCCGCTTGTGTATGGTCCAAATGAAATAGTTTAGGTGAAGGTAGATGCCTAAGAGTGTGAGCATGACTGTTCTTCTTTTGCAACCAGTTTAGCATTCTAGCTGTCTTTATTTCAGTGTGAGTGCTGAAGGGCATGATCAGACTGTATGAGCAGGAATTATAGGGAGGCGTGTGAACAAGCCCATATGGATCCTGCCCGACAGGAAAAGACTCAAAAGGAAATCATCCATACAAGAACATTAGCCTGACAAATGAATAAATAGACAGAGGAAGACTAAGAAAAGGGAGGATTGTATATGGAGCCTGGGGCACCTTATGTAAACAGAAAGATTAGAAATAGAAAGATAGCAGTAGACGAAGGGATGTGGAGGAAAGAGAGAGAGAGGAAAATGTGAAACAGTGTGGGGGTTAGAGAGAGAGAAAGAGAGGGAGGCTTATTTCTCTCCGTTTTCCATTTGCTCTGAGAGAATCCTAAACATTGCACACTCCAACACTGAAAGCAGCACTGAAAGTGTCAGAATCATAATACGATTAGTATATGCACTTTCTTGGTGAGTCAATCACTTTGGCTGGCATTAGCGACGATATTAGGTGCCCTTTATCCTCTCTTTCATGATCTTAGCCAATCTTCTCATCCTTAACCAGGTCTCCACTTTGCACACACACCTCCCCACTCACATCTCTTATTGCACTGCTGGGGCTGTGAGTATGCACAGGCTTGGCTCCATTCATCCTAGCACAACAGCACTACCATGGGCCTGCCTGGTAGAACGCTGGACAAACATATTGTGCAAGATGTCCCATTTAATTCCTCTGATTTCATGACGAGAGACTATTGCTAATTTGGGAGTTTATTCCAGCCCTCTCCTACACTGGGAGAGTTCTACTGATGATTGCCCAATAGAGTTCTATTACTGATGATTGCCCAATAGAGTTCTATTGCTGATGATTGGCCAATAGAGTTCTATCAAAGATCTTTTAGAACACAAGATAAAGCATTCTAGGCTTCGTCAGTGTAATCAAATGGATACTTTTCCGGTCTCCTAATTACGGACGTCATAGACGTTATAACATTAACAAATTCTCTTAAAAAGAAGTTAGGCATTATAAACATAATTTTGTGTGTCGTTTTTTTAACATTGCTTATGTGTGATACCAATAACGCATATTTTAAGACACAGGATAAATAATTAGTTTTATCAGTAAACCTAGCAAGCTAGCTTGCTAACGTTAGCACGGCAAACCGATTTGACTGGGTTACTATGGGAATATCGCTAGCGATGCGGGCTAGCTCGCTAGCACTTGGATTTTGGTTAAACTTGAATATTATTGTAAACAAACTTGAGATGTAAATATTCATTTTAGCTGACAGCAGTAATGTTGTCTAACAAGGTCGATTTTATTGAGACTGTTATTTAGTAAAAAGTTGGCTATGGACTCTGATTTCGTTGGTTAGCAATTAGACAGTAATACATGTTTCTGGCTGTATAGGCTGAAATAAAGTTTGTTTTCTTCCATTCCGTTAACCTAGAAAATATATTTTTAAAGGCGCTCTAAGCGATTGTGTTTGATGTCACTTCTTGTTGACGTTCGAAGTATTGTCAAACAAAACGGCTCCCTCCTCCCCCTCCCTCCCATGCCTCTTGAAAGACTCACGCGCACTAACCCCCACCCAACCCCTCCTCCAAATCCTTCTTGTCTTTATTGGCTGGAACAATGTTTGTTATGTTTCATTTCGTTTGTTATGCTAGGTTTGCCCACTGTGTTTTTTAGCCGTTTGTAGAGCCTGGGCTGTCTACAGAGACCGCGTTTTTTTACAGTGTGTTCAGGGGACAGGCAGCTAGCAGATTGTGAGGAGATGTTTGCTGTATGTAACAACAAATGTTTTAGTCCTAAAAACGCGTCACATCGCTTAGAGCACCTTTAAGCTAGTATTGATCACATTTACCTGCCTGTGGTGACAAGGGGTGTAAAAAGTACCAAAGACTTTGCTCAAATAAGGGAAATTAATGTATTGGTGGAAATTGAGTGAAATCCTACTAATTCCCCATTAAGTTTAACCTGAGTCCCTTTTACTACCGGTCTCCTAAAAAGGCGTGGCAGCCTCTCGAACACCACGTCATTGATACAGGAAGAATCTCCTTATGATTCGTCTCGCTTCATCAACCGTCTCTGGTTCTATTACTGATGATTGGCCAATAGAGTTCTATTACTGATGATTGGCCAATAGAGTTCTATTGCTGATGATTGGCCAATAGAGTTCTATTGATGATTGCCCAATAGAGTTCTATTACTGATGATTGCCCAATAGAGTTCTATTACTGATGATTGCCCAATAGTGCATTTTGAGGTGACTTTGGTCGCTGATCTGACCAACAGCTTCTCTGCATGTAATAGAACACTGTGTATGACAAAGCAAAATTGGTCATATGATGAGAACTACACCACTAAGCTGCGTCTTTAACACTGGACTAAAGATTATGCAACATCACCCCCCCCTCCCACCCCCACCACACACACACACACACACACACACACACACACACACACACACACACACACAAATTCCTTTTCTTCCTTTGTTGAGGTTCTCGTCCCTCCTTGCCCCACACCATCATTAGTGCATGTTACTTCTGACTTGTTGCCAGGTGCCAGGTGAAATAAAGGCCACAGCTCACTGGAGACCCCCACCCCATCACACACACACACACACACACACACACACACACCCTACTCCCACAGTCCTAGCATCAGCCCAACTTCCTACACAGAAAACTACTAGAAACTAGCAAACAGAGGGTACAGAACAGAAATAAACTACTGTAAACAAACAGACAAGAGAAAGAGCAATAAACAGAGTGAGATAAACAGATATAAGCAGTGGAAAATCCCATGGAGGCCAGCCAGTGCTGTGTCATAGACATTTTTATTTCTCCCCTCTGGCCTTGTGAGTCACCCCGACTCTGTCCATTTTGGAGTCAGCGCTCCAGTGTAGCAGGCATCTCCCTCAGGCCTCCCTCAGACCGAACAGATCCATGTGGAGCTGTTAGCGTTGGGCTTTAGCCCACCCTCACACTGCAGCACTCCGACTTTGAACATTTCTCTCTGGGTGGACACTGTCAGTCTTTCAGGCATGCTGTGGTCTTATTGAACTGGGACATACTGTACTACGCTGTAAACTATAACCAGCAGCTACAACCACTAATAGCTTAGCAGCAGTGCAAAGAAGCTAAGAAGCTATAATCTCTCCCTCTCGACTGTGTCTACACCAATACACAGCCAGCACTACTGTATCATACCCAGCATCTAGACGTGTGTGTGGGTGGCTTATGACTGCAATCCTGGTGCTGCAGCTATTAGTCAAGCATGTAAACATGTGAGTTAGGGGGGAGAGCATGAGTCATGTCAATGGCAGGAGTGTCTGGGCCTGTTAGCATCACATCCCCTTCCTATCGACTCTCCTGTTGCCACCACAGTCCCCCTGGAAAGGCGAGGCAGGGTGGGGGAGGGGAGGCCGGTGTACTGGGCAATATTTCCAGACAGGGGGGCGGAAATGGTCCTTTCCTACCTTACCAGGCTGAATGTGATGAAATGCCCACCCCTACCCACAATCCTTTGCATTCCCAGCCTCCTTACTCTGGGAAGTTATTTTCCACTCTGCTGCACTGATAAACCTTCAGCATTCTCCAACACGGTTTGGCATCTGCATGTGTGTGAACATTAGATCGCTGCTGTGTGCCAGTGAGAGAGTGCGACCGTGTGTGAGTGTGAGATTGTGAGATTGTGATGTGGAGATGTGGAGATCTCAGAGATCCTAGAGGCATGTCTGGAACCAGAGAGGAGCCAGACGCTGGTTCCTTGGGGCCCCTCGTTGTGATCCCAGTCTACGTAAGCATGTGGATCCCAGACAGGAGTGCAGAGGGAAGAGCTCAGACAACAGGTCAGGAAGGAAGTGGGAGCGCTTGGGAAAACACTGTCAGGGGGCTTTCCACATATTAGTGCCCACTGAAGTACAAGACGCTTTGTCACCATGCTGCAGGCTACACTAGCTCTGCTTAGAATGCCCCACATAAATTAGTTACAGCTGGACCAGGGACACTTACTCATCCCCTCTGATGAACAAAGAGTGGTTTTCTCCAGAAATTCTCCCAAAATAGACTGATTATGGTGTCAATTAATGCTTCATCTCTATTCAGGAAGCTGGAGAACAGTAAAGTCAGTTATTCACACCCCTGGATTAAAGGGGGAAAAAGAAACTGTTGAAAAAAACGAATATTCACATGACTAATATTCAAAAAACACCAAGTTTTTGTTTCAATCTGAGTACCAGTACTCCATTAAGACTAAATCTGCCTCTAAAACATTTCTGCCCCCCCCCCCCCCCGAAAAAAAACCTGCCATTTCATGGAATTGACTCATAGAGTCTTGACTTGAGTACTTGGTGGCCAGATGTTTGTTAAAGACAAATTCTGCAGTCAAAGCAGCAGACCCATCAGGCACCACTTTCCCATCAATCAAATCCATGTTCTGCTCCTGGCATGCAGGATCGTGTGTAAGATGGGAGAGACGTTAAGACAGATGATATAGAACTAATAAACCAGGACTTCACTCATTCAACCCTTTCCCACACTTAAGAGATCAGATTGCCTTTGAGGCTGTAAAGGGTGAACAGACATCAAGATGTCAACTTCAGTAGGATGCCAAGTGAAAATACTGTCCACATATCTTCTGAGAATGTAATCCTCTGCCATAGTCTGTATTTAAGTGGTTTGCAAGGCACACCATTATCTATTCAAAGCATGACGTTCATCTAGACACAGCCAAATGACCCTTCTTGTACATTTCTTACATGAAAAGCTAGTTCAGCAGTGACTTTGGGACACACACAATGTGTGAAGGTTTTTAGAAGGTTTTCAAGCACCTCTGACAACCACAGTAGAACCTTGTCCTTAGTTCATGACTGGCCCAAGGCTGAACGAGGTGCTCAGAAGTCATCCAGTCCCTGATGAGGCAACCTCACCCTTCCTGGACTGTGCTGATGGCTATCGCATCCAGCAGAGACCTCCACTGGCCGGGCTGAGGTCACCAAACAGGAGGGGTGAGTGTGTGACAAACAATAACAATGGACTTCGTTCCTGGACCAAGAAACCGGGGGCTGCGCCTTTCACGGCAGCCAAAGCACACTCGCAAATCTGGCCTGCCAGCCCACAGATGTACGTGATGTGATGACGTACTGTATGTGCTTGGCTCAGGCACGCAGACACACTCAACCAAGGAAGAGGAGGAGGAGGGACAAGGCAAACGACAGTAACTTTGACTGTTTGCTTTAGAAATGAAAGTCTAGCAGGGGTTTTGTGAAGACGACTCAAACGTTCATTACATGCCCAATCCCTTGCATTCACCTCTCTTATAACCTTTATAACATATCTGTTCAAATGGAGATGGCCCTCTTCACCACCATCGACTGAGCCTACTTGTCCACGGGCTAGACTCAGCCTACTTGTCCATTCTGTAGTCGTTTATTCTATACATCTTCTTCTACGAGTTACACTAAAATATTATTCTTCTCAATGCTCAATGTTTCAATGCTTGAATGTTATTACTCTCTCTAATTCTTTCTGGGAAAGCTAGTTTAGCTAGTAAAACTAACCCATAGTTTTGTAACCTTAGGGGAAACACAATCTTCACCACCTCATTGCATGCACCCTCCAGCCTACTTGTTGTAGCTGCTTGTGTCTTGTCAATGTCAGTGTCCGAGCCAACCTCCACCCCCACTGCCAAGCCTCCTCCTTGGACTAAAGCTGGCGTGTGCTCCTCTCATCAATGCTTCTTTCACCAGCGGCAGGGAGGGACAGTGAGGGGTGCAGCCTTCTGGCAGCTACATGGTCTCACAGAGTGAGGCCTTTCAGACCAGTGAGTGCACCCACAGCCACCCCACCACACCACACCAATGCCCTGAGCACTGCCATTGTAAGAGCGGCAGCACATCCGACAGAGAAGGGGGCTTCCGCAAGCGAAACTCACATGCTAATTAGAACTTGGAGTTCAGATTTAAAGACAGACATGGAGGAAGACCAGTGTGTGAACTGCATGGGAGTTTCAAGACAGTAGATATTTTTCATGATGAAATAAAACAGGAAATCTTACCTTTGCTTCACATTTCTTATGTGTGGCTGTTTTGCACACTGTATTGATGGAAAGAGAAAGGGAGAAAGAAAGAAAAATGAAGGGAGTGAGAACCTTCACTTTGGCTTACATAATGGAACATTCCTAACAGGAAACAAGTCAAATGACTAAATTAGACTTAGTGACTTAGATATGTGCGTGTGCCTATGTGTGTGTGTGTGTGTGTGTGTAGTGGGCTGGGCTTCTCACCCCGACAGAAGGAGCCAAGGGTGTCAATGCTCTGGTGACACACCCCACACTGACGCTTTTTCTTGAAGGCCTTCTCCTTGAAGATGTGTGGATCACCCTTTCCCACCTGCGCACAAACAAAACAGGAGCTTTTAGCAAAAGAAAATTCCTGTAAAAGTCTTCCTGTAAAAGTCTCTCTCCCCCTCAGGGCAACACCTTGTGGTATGTTGTGCCAAAGTTACGACACCTTTCTTCTGGACCACAAGATCTTCAAAACAAGCAAACATGCACACAGAACCAAAAAGAGACCACTTTCTGGAATTTTCTTTGTAGCTGTTTGTAATAAATATAGCTTGTGAGTGTGTATGGACGTGTGTGTGCACACTGGAGAGGGACACAGAGAAAGGGAATAAAAAAATCAATTCCCATCTCATTTTCCAACTGTTCTCCCTCTAGTCCAAGCAGACACTGGGTAACCAGTGTGAAATATACTTATTTGTCCCTCTTTCATCTGACTTGCATTCAGAAACAAACTACGAGCAGCAAGCCAAACTCAGACGAGAGAAAAAACTGAAAGGAGACAGAAAAGGAAAAAGCAGTTGTCATTTACAATACCATCAGTTTAAAAACAAAAAAAGCACCATTAAGATTTCTCTAACATTCTCGTTTTCAGTGTTGCTATTTCTGGCCCAGCCTTTCTCCACAGTCCTTCCTCACCTCTGACATACAAGACAGCCCACAGCACACACTGACATCTCTCTTTCTGTGCTAGAAATGGCAAGGCCTCTCCATTTCCAACAAGTTTCCATTTATCTGGCTCCCGTGGGCCGCTCAGGAATGGCACTGCTAAAAGCTCCACTTACCACAGAGGGCTTCCACCCTGGCTCTCAGTTCTCACACCGCCAGCATCATACTCCACACGCCCTCACCTGTGCCCACCCCACTGGCCAACACTAACCCAGCCCTGGGTGGGGCGCTCCTGGGTGCTGCACACAGTCCCCCTCGGCACAGGGGCAACACTCTGAGCAACATGAAAACACTAGTGGGGTCTGTTACTTTAGTTTGAGCTTTTTGCTCCTGGGTTTCTAAGCTTGGAGGGGGAGAACATTCCATGTTTTCCATGAGCAATGAAAGAACAGAGAAGGGATTGAAAGTGAGAGGAGGAGCCATTAAACTATGTGCCATAAACATTCATTCTCTTTCCCTCTCCCACACTTACACACACACACACACACACACACACACACACATACTCTTATACCCCTTTCTCTTTCCTCTGTCCTCTATAAATAGTGCTGTCTTTGGACAACAGTGTGCATAATGTGGCCTCCCCTCACTCTCCTGAATTCAACCACACTTTAACGCAGTACAGCACTGAACAGCATCTTCGCATATGTGAGCTACAGCATACAGCATATCACCTCACCAGGAACTGATAGCATTATCATATCATTATCAACGGCATTGGCGATTTTACTTATAAGTCCAATTCCTTATCAACTCTCTTACCAGTTCCTTACTTTTTAGAAGGTAGTTCAGCAGTAGTGTTAGCACATAGGTCACATTAATAATAGCCTATAAGACAGGCCAGACCAGCTATGGGCACATTAATAATAGCCTATAAGACAGGCCAGACCAGCTATGGGCACATTAAGAATAGCCTACATGACAGGCCAAGTTTATTGGCACATGCATTTATTTACAGGTGTACAAATTGAAAAAGAAAGACAACAGCTATGGGACATCTGATTCCAGTGAATAGAATTGGATCCTCGGTTCTCCTATTCCCACCCCTAACAGACACCATACAGTTGTCTTTCCTTTATCACCAGAATGTGTTTAATGGCCAGACTCAAACAATACAAACTTAAGCAACTTGAAGTCAATTTGAGAACAAGTCAAGTACATGTTGACCCTGCCACACACTTATGTGGACTTTGATTAATAAATGTTTGGCTAGACAGGTCTTTTGTTTTAGCTAGCAAATGATCACCCAACTTGTAAATTAGTTATGCAGCAGAAGAACTACTGAGTTAGAACCAAAGACCTTGTGATCATTTCTCACTAACCTGTTTAATCATGTTATTATATTTCCCCACATGCATTTGGTTATAGCAATTTGCAATATATCTATTTCTTATTAATACCGGTATTAACTCAAGTCAGATGAAGAAGTACTGCAATACACTGAAAGTCAGTTTATTCAAATTGTGGTTTATGTGTAATGTGTGTGTGTGTGTGTGTGTGTGTGTGCACGCAAATGCGCGTCCTTCCAGGCAGCCCACTCCCATCCAACTAAGTTGTCTCAAGGGTGTAGCACATGTCTCAAGGGTGTAGCACAGCGCGGGAACAGAGACTGACTGTTCCAGTGGTGAGGTCAGCATTTGCACCATTACACACTTCCTGTCCAGCTCTGCACAGGCTCACCTCAGGAGGACTCGACAATTCATGAAGAATAAACAATACTCAAACACTCTCACTCATTCTTAGACTCATGTGAAAGGCATACGAAAGAGTAGCTGTTTGTAAAGTCACAATAGGTAAACTTTCTTTTTTACTGCATTACTGAACTACACACTTGACAACTGTATCCTGAACAGCATGCTGGAGTTCACCTTTGACGTACAAGCAAAAATAATTTGCCCTCAAACAGTCTACTGCTATCAAGGAAACGACCAAACAATGTTATCATGTTGCCAAATATAAAAGGGTTTCCTTAACATGTTGTTTAACTGACATGAAAAAGTGGACATGAGACCTTGAAAAAGTAGAAGAGTAATCTGATAAACAACCAACAAAGACAAACACACAAGTAAAAAAAGGGTTATGCACAAAATATACACATTTTAATAATGCGCCTGGAACTATCAAAAGGATGGAGGAGAGATGTACAAATCTAGATGTGAGACAGGAAACTTTTTGCAAAAACTTGCAAGCACACAAACATACAAAAAGATATTGTTTTTGCAGTTAAACAGTCCCTATGATATTCTGCAGCCTCAAATAGAATGTAGGCCTATAATAGTATTATTACCAAACCCCAATGTGTTCTACACTCCATCCTCTTTGCTCTCCCACTAGCACTTATTATTAACCAGTCTTTCGCACACACTGATACATAGCCTATACACAGATGTAAGGTTGTCTGGGATGCTAGAACATCCTCAAACTTTATGCCAACAAAATAGTACAGTAAAAGATGGAGGGTAATTGAGCAGCAATTAAGGGAAATATAAGATCATTTTACATTTTTACACATGAAACAGAATGTCAGTAATGACTGGACACTTGCACATCAAGACATGCTGAGAGATTTGGCAGCTCATAGCCAAGTGACAGTGTATGCACATTTCAGTATGTTCTGTCGTATCCAAACAAACATGTCCCTGCTGGTATTTACAAATGGTCCCTTGAGAAAAAAAACATGGCATTTCAGGAACTTCTCGTAATGTCTACTAATGTCTGGGAAATTGTTCAAGACAAGATCCTGCAGCATACATTCAGCACCACATTGTTTTCTTTCAGAAAGTAGGCTACATAGATTAGGTTTAGGCTACAAATTAATTAATTTATGAGAGAGCCTATTATAACCGCATGATCCTTGCAAAAATGGATCTCAGCCTACATCCAAATCACTAATGTTCCTTCTTTACCCAATCCAACCAATTCTGGAACAACAAAAGTTAAACGTTCAATTAGACATTTAGGCAACTAAATGGAGCTTAGATAGCCACATTTGTTTCTTTGAATCTTTACATTTAGGGAATCGAGTGAATTTGGAGGCATCGCGCACCTAAATACATTATTACTACGATTCAACAATAAAAAGGCAATTAAAGTGTTAGCGAGTTATGTAGTCATCGCACACACGCCGAACATATTACGCCATGTCTGACGTAGCGTATGTAGTGTTTAGCTTTCAACTATTTCGGAACACGAAAAACGTGCAGACCGTACAGGAAACTTTCTGATGAAGTTCAACATAAAAATTTCGACGCAGGTCTCATAAAATGTCCAAGTGTGGTTGCTACTTGAATTTCTGACTTTGTTATATTGTTACAGAAATCTACAGTAGACAGATTTATACGCAGATGTTACTGATCCATCACCTCCGATGGCGTGGCAGCTGAACAGGCAGGATGCTAAATAGATCTAAATTTGATATTTAGAAGACCGAGGCTATTCGACTCCCATAACCACATGACACACAGGCAACTACTTGAGCCTTCACTTTCAAAGTAACTTTACCAAGATTATGTCACAGAAAAAGAAATAGGCTGTAAGAGGGCTCATTAAAGTCCATCCTATTTATAACGAGCAGGGTATAGAATTTAATTACATTAGCTCCTTAAAACTTACCTTATTCATTTTGTATTAAATTGATGCTACCTGGAGCAGATGCTTGATAAGGCCCTTGTACTACATTCCCACAGGCTGTGCTAACGTACTTGCCGATTTACTTGTTTTCGTTGGTTCTCTGTTCTCCGTCTATGGGTGGAGCCATGAAGGAAAAGACGATTGAGGAATGTATTACTGGGAATGAACTATGCTATTGGTTATGTGAAGATAATATGAAAGACGGATAACTATAAGATTGTTTTTTTTTTTTTGGAAGTTTTTTTTATTAAGATAAAATACTTGAATAATTTCCTCACACATTGCTGACAACTGGCATATCTCTGAAAAAAGGACACTTGTGCCCAGAAGTGAGAATAAATGCCCAAAAGTGAGGACACCCCTAAATACCCCCCCAAAAGAACGTATATTACAGTCGTGTAGAAAAATACAGTGTACTATATATGAAACCAATGTACATTTAATTATTGAAAGTTCCCTTGAAAAGAGTATTGAACAACAACAAATATGAAAATGACAGTCAGGCGAGAGTCCACCCCAACTATGAGTGCATTCTCTTTATACTACTGACTATACTGCATACATCAGGTATGCAAAATCATTGGGCTTTCGTTTTAAGTGATTTTTATTTTGATGTCTTATCTTAGCCATATTCTCTGAGGGGCAAAGAATGATCAACTTCAGAGGACCACCTATGATTCCATCCATTCCCAGCAGTCGTTTGTGCAGGGAAACAATGCTGACACCTTGTGTTGAAACTGAGAGAACATTTCTGAGCAGAGTGAATAGGCATCTGTGTGTGTGTGTGTGTGTGTGTGTGTGTGTGTGTGTG
>JAGFZM010000181.1:207380-223009 GCA_017657215.1 Limnothrissa miodon | reverse complement strand
ATTGGAGTCAGAATTTGTACTGGCATATGCATGACATGAAATATAATCAACGTCACAGACCTGTCATACCTTTACCACACAAGATAGCCCACACGACCATGATAGTACCAAATCAAATTACTATTAGGATATTATGGCTGTCAGAATATTTTAAATCTTGTCACAAATACCTGAAGCCTACTGTAGAACTTTAAGAAAGAAAAAAATAGCATGTGAAACACATGCAGAGGGCAAATACTCAATGTGTTAGTAGCCTATCCTTTATGAGAAACTTTCAAGGCTTGCATGATCTGGAGTCAAAACAGTTTTTTAAATTATTCTTTGGGATTAATGTTGAAAAAATGCCAGTCAAAATGTCAATCCAACAAATTTATGCAATGAATGCAACCAAAACATGCATCCTAATACAAAGACCACCACTGCTTTTTTGTAGAGCACGACATCACGTTTCAGAAAAAAAGTCTAATTATGCATAACCTTCTACGTTGGCTAGTATAAGCTTATGTGCCGGGGCTCAGATTATGATCATATTCTGGGTAGTGTATGCTATTTACCATATGAATGGATGGAATTTATGGATTTCACACAATATTTCTTTCAACAAAGTGCCAAAGTGCACAGAGCCAGAAAATGAAAAAATAAATCTTTCACTTAGACTGAAGTGAATAGTTGGCCAACACACCTGGCCTACTATGCTGGGTGTCTATCTACAGTATATCCATTACAAAGACAGATTACTCTCAGGTAAATGATTCCTCTACACTAAGTGTGCCTGCTCCCTTACAATGTGTTTTTTCGATTGTATTTATTCATTTGGGATTTTTGGGCATACCAAGTCAGCATTAGGGGACAAGGTTTTAGCTGAGCCACAAAATTAAAATGTATTTTAAATTATTAAATGATTAGAGAAAACATTATAGCATAGGCCTTATTTAAACCAATAAAAAAAATAATTAAAACATAAAAACAAAACATAAACATAACAACAATGCAGCCCACTAGTATGGTTCTGAACTAGTAATTGTAGGCTATAATGGGACTAAATCCTAGAACAACATGGAGGCAATTAGTCCAGCCCAAGAAATGGTGCGCTAAAAAGGAGAAGGAGAAAGAAAAGGCTAAGCGCCATGGAATTTCCGGCATAGATTAAAAGTGTGGGAGCTTGGACGTTTATTTGTCTGCAGGCCTCTTGGCAGGATCAGGATCAGAGGGGGGTTAGGGGTTGGGTGGGCAGGATAGGAGCATGGATCAGAGCTGGTGGGGCTGGTGCGGTGGAGGACAAGACAAGCCATACGAGAGTTTAGGAAAACAAGACTTGGGGTACCAATCGGGGTGGACAGGAAAAAGGGACTAACTACTCGGCGGACTGGAGAACCGGGGATGGGGGTGTGGGGTGCGGGGTGGCACACTCATGATCTCAGCCATTCTCTGCCTGGGTGGAGACAACCTCGTGACAACACTTGTAACATGTACTGTGTGCGCACACAGACAAATGAGAGACACAGACTGAAAAACTGAGAGAACTGTTTGAGAGACTATTTATAGCACTTACACACTAACACAAAATAAAGAACAGTTTCAGTTAAATGGCCGTAAGGATGTCCCCCCCCATTAGGAATCATTTAATCACTGCCAGTCCTACTAAGTGCTTATCTAATTGTTAAGGGCCTTCGGCATTTCCTTTTAGATACAAACACAGAACAGAATATTAATGTCCACGTTCAAAACAAGACTCTGATTGGAAAATGTACGCATGTGTGTACAGTGTGTGTGCGAGTGTGTGTGTGCGCGTGTATGTTTTGGACACATTTGCTAAAAAGGAAATAAGGGGGAGGGAGGAAGGCTGCAAAAGGGGGAGGAGCTGTGCAGTGTGAGGAATGATTGTGTAATAAAGTCCAGCCAAAGGCTGATAAGGTCCAGCTGTGTGGAGAGAAGGGAGCGAGCGAGTGAGCGAGCAAAAACACACACAAAAATACTAAAGCACGTGTGGGCTTCACGATAAGAACAGGCCGTGGAAATATTTACTCTGATCTTTGGGGGTGTTTAATAACCTGCTGAATCATATCCCCTTCCATCAACATTTCCTAGTTCACCATGCCGACCTTCAGCTCATTGCACAAAAATGTCCTAACCTCCACAGAAAACCCACTAGCTCTGGCCACAAGGGACGCTTGGCTTTAAAAGAGAAAGCAAGCCAATCGTTTCCAGTTTTTATTGTATGTTTTTGTGACCTGGGTGGATATGGCTTTGTTAGGGTGGTTGTGGCATGGGAAAAAGGATGGGATGGCTTTCCTCTTTTCTTTTAGAACCCCTCAAAACACATTCCATCCTGCTCTTGAATACACCCACACACACAACACACACACACACACACACACACACACACACACACACAAATTACTGGTTATATCAATTAGTTGAAAGATGAATGCCTTTTATCTATTGAATTAATAGTATACTGTTAACATTGTAAACTCTGATTTTTTGTGGCGGGGGGTGGTGGGCATGAGTATGCGCCACTGCCTGAATAAGAGTCCCTGTGCTCTGAGAATCACAGGGGCCTATTTATACCTTGACCTCCCCTTCTCCCACAGCATGTTTATGGGGGATGTTTGTGGAATATGGTTGCAGTAAAGTATCACTTGGTAAAGTTTTGTCATTCCAAGGATTTGCTAGGAATAAGCCATATGCCTGTCACATGGATGGAGGAAAACAATTGTGTGGCAGCATAGTTTGGCTCTGAGGAGACACAGTGTGTCAGACACTCCCTGATATAAGAGGCATCATTTGATTTCCTCAACAATCAAAAGTCCACGTGCCGTATGTGCCCACTGACTTTCAAACGCAGTCAGGGGGGCAAGGGGAGTGGGGGGGATCACAACAACACAACAATCAGTCCCAAGCAGAGAAGTCTCCGAAGCGGCTCTGCCTTCTTACTGCAAGCAACAAGCGTCTGAAATGGCCCTTTCAGACTAGTCCAGTGTCCTCCACTTAGAAATGACTCTGAAACTCCTCACCACAGCAGAGAAAGATTTAGCCAAGACCCAAACAAAAAGCTTGTGTCTCTCTCTGGGAGCAGTGCGTGTCATGCGATGACAGAGTGCAACCTTGTGCTTAGACGCAGAGAAGGCTTCTAGCAATTTGTATTGTCTTGCACAAACAGGGCTTTGCAATTCCATTGCTCAGCCATAAACTTGTTACCCATACATCAGTACATTATGGCCATGAGACATCTCATTCACGAGATATCTCAAACTTGGGTTTTAAATCTTGACATGTGAGATGTTTGTTATGTGACATCTAGTGTGTCATCAGGAAGAGCATTGTGTCATGGTCAGCTGTTGGGGGTTGATGTAAGCGCTGATGGAACCCTGGACCAGAAGAACAGGGAGCGTGTGCTGGATGAGTGTGGGGGAGACCAGACCAACAGCCCTAACAGCCCCCTTCCAATGAGCTGATCCCTCTGGATGGGGTCAAGCTCTTGCCTCTGACATCACAGCCAGGGCTCAGCATTCCCACGCTGCACAACATGTGAGGCAGCCTCAAGGGATTTTAGCCACTCAGGCACGCACACACACCTACACACACACACAAGCTCACTCACACCCACCATAAACATACTTTCCAGTTATTCATGCATGCAATTCCCTGCTTTATGTGTTACTGAATTCCAAGAACATCATTGTTGCATCACTCCCATTCATCACACACACATATGGACCCATCCAAAAAGCTGTCACCAACAAACTCATCAATCAATCCAGTAAGAAAGAGCCCACTCCTGAATGGGTAGAAATCTCACCAATTGAGTCATGTGAAGTAGGCATGGTTAGTAGCTCACCTTGGTCAGCCTCATGCTGCCGCTGCGCTCTGGACTGCTCCACTTGGCTGACCTGCTGACCACTGCCGCTTCCAGCTCGTCCTCGCAGCAGTCCACGCCCAGGACGCAACCCATATAGAGATCTGGACCCGTGCTGGTCCCCTGCTCCTTCACACTACACCTCTCTCTCTCACACACACATGTGCACACACACACATGTGCGCGCACACACACAGGGTCTCTCTCTCCTCTGTGCCTTCCCAGTCCCCTCTCCCTATCCCAGTCTCAGGCGCTGTTTTCCCCAGCACACTGGCGCAGCTGTTTTTGTCGGAGGAGACAGCGAGGCCCTTCCCCTTTTCCTGGCTCTCATTCAGCCCCATGCTTCCCCTGCCGAGGGCCGCCGAACACTCACAACTCCCAGCCCCCAGCCCCGACCCCCACTCCCCCATCGCCTTGCCTCCTCCTCCTCCTCTCTCCCATGGCTCAAACACACAGAAGGAATTGCTTATATTCAGACCTCTTTATTCTGTCTCCCATGCCATATAAGAGCATGTGTAGCTCCTGACTCTCATTGTTCGCAGGGCACACGCATTTCTGCTGCATCTGACATGCACGCACGTCCTCTTTAAATGGGCCTCAACTGACAACTCTCCGTACATGATCCTCTGCTACACTGCTATTAGTGAAGTGCTTTTTTGTCTCATGGAAGTCTTCATACTTTTCACACCATAATTCTAAGCAAACATCGCTGTTGCAGGTTTCTTCTGTCCATATACATGTAGGAGAACATTGATGTGCAGAATCACACATTTATACACACACACACAGACATGTATTTTACATAAAACTGGAGGAAACTCCCCCCAAAGCAGCAGACCACAGCCCTGGAGAGGAGAGCCAGTGTTTTGTGCCTGTGGTTGTGTTCTCTGGCAGCCTGACTCTCTGGCAGCTGGGCTAGGAGAGGCCAAGTGCAACACAGAAACTCATGAGGTTCTCTGCCCCCTCTCCATACCTGTAATCTGCGCGACACCTATTCCTTTGCTTTTGATGGGATCGCAAAAGTACGAGGAGCGAGGGAACACACAACACAACACTGCTGTGTTACATAATTCATGGGCCCCTTTGTTCGATTTGCACGTGTTGTGACTCCTGCATAGTGGATTGGGGGGCTGGAGTTCCAACAGGACTTTTAAGAACTGTACCCCCATTTAAGGAAAATTCCAGACATGCTTAAAAGATCCCAGTTTTCCCCTCCCCTCCCCCTTCAGGGCGACAGCAAAAGCAGGAAGCAAACGGGTTGCAGGTGGCGTTTATGCCTTTCTGCAGACAACACAGCACCATTCAGATCTAAGAATAGACCACAACTCCGCTGGTCTTGGGGCTCAACACTCTAGATGAGTGTTTACACTATAGTAGTAGCAGTCAAAGCCAGTACTCTTGATGAGTGTTTAGACTGCTAGCTCCATCCCTCAATCATTACTTCCCATTTGTAGGGAGGATACATTAGATAACATATTTAGTAAGCTGGCATTATTGCCACGGCATTTTTTAAATATTGAAAACGAGTGTGATTTTGTTGTTGGAATAGTATTATGCAGGCAATTTGATCTCTTGGAATGGAACTCTTCATGGCTGGAATCCCGATTCTGAGATCACAGGAATGACCCAAACAAAAGCATAGTGGGGTCAACTTGAGGCCAAGATTGACATTTTTGGGGGGCAAATATAGCACAGGCCACCATATTTCATAAAAGTTAATAGCCAGAGTATGCAGCTTGAAGTCGGGATGGCAGGAAAAGATTTGTCTGTCCTCTAGTGCTGTAGTCTGTCTTCATCTGTCAGGACCTCTGGGATTTCTGGAGCTGATCTTGGTCAGAGGTGACGTAGAGGGAAAAACAAAGCAGCAGTCCGTCTCTGGACAAATGATGAGAAAGTTGTGCTTATGGGAGACGCTGAGACCAAAATAAGCCCATGAGAGACAAAGATGTGCTTTTGAGACTATATAAGGGCAAGAGTAAATATGCTCCTACAGGAGGAGAGCTCTGAACTCAAGATGTGCAAAACAACACAAGTTCCTTCTAAAAGTTTTTTTTGTCAATATACAGAGTAGGCTAGACAATATCCATCAGATCATTTGAGAGCAGTGGAGGGACAGAGGAGCCCCTTTAGTAATATTCTAAAAGATCCTCTGAAGAGAAGAGCACAAACACACTTTGAGACTTTAAAGGACAATGTTAGTATTTTATGAGGTGTCTTTGAAAAGTTCATGCCCTCAGAAATCCAAGTTCCACTGATAGATTGCAGACATCAAAGCCAAATTCTCCTAATATAATTCTCCTAATCCAAGTATAACTGAAATAGAACCATTACTGTCTCAGTTATCTCTGAACTTATTATTGGTTGGCTAAGGCCAGTTAACTCTGGCTATTTCTCTGTGTTGTTGTTTAGGAATTCAGTCAACATGCCTTGTATGTATATTTTAAGAGCAAACTCTAAGGCAGCTGACCAGAAACACAGGAAAGAAACCAACTCTGGGTGTTGGCAGTGTTTACAATCACAAGAGAAAGGCCATCATCATCAAAAAAAAAAAAAAAAATCCACTATTTATTTTTTAATAAAGATTGATAGAGTACTACCCACTAAATATTGTAGTAATGTCTCCACAAGAGGTTCGTTAAATTACTATATTTCCAGTCAGTTCATCCACAGTCTAGTGGTGTAGAGGTAGGCTGTGGTATGAACTGGCTATCTGACTACAATAAAAACTGGTGGACCAGGAAGAGGAGGAACAAACAACAGCCATTCCCATAGCACCAGCCCAAACTTGAGGACAGCCTTACTGTAGGTTTTACTATGAAAACTGGGGACAAAAAGTGGAAATGGAACATAAGTAGGCCTATTCATAGTAAGTAATGGAATTGATGATGCTCCACCACTGAGGAAGCTGGAAAGGACGGAGGTAAACTGTCACATCCTGTCAAGGCTAGATGTCAGGAATACACCGTAATGGAATGAATACACTTCTAGTATTACCTAAAAAAATAAAAATTACTAAAAAGTTGCATTTTATAAAAGTCAAAAAAGGACTGAAGTATTCTACAACGCATATTTAACTTGTGTAGTACTTCAAGTGTAGCACTTCATCTTTCAAGGAATGTTTTCTTTATGTAGAGTATATGCCCCCCTACATGCAGACAGTGCAGAAGTATGAACGCGCAGTGAAAGACAGGCAGGAGAATGAAGCTCCTCTCATGGGGGATGAGAGCTCAGTTGTTCCTTGCTGGGAACACTGGGTTCCTGTTGTGTTCTCCCAGGACCGCTGGTGTAGCAGCATCCCACGGCTCTATCTGTTTCCACATTATTGACCTAAGAACAGAGATAGACCCTGGGGACTGCCTAAGTTAATGGGCCTCGTCAGGCGGGGTTAGGGGGATTTTTTTTGGCTTTGGTCCAGATGAGGGTCAAATGGTCAAGGGGATGTGAATGTGCTGGATTCATATGCAAGGGATATAACAGACACAGAGGGTGCTTTGTACCCAGTTCAGATATTAGCTTCATGGGCCAAAGCTTTGCTATTTTGAGATCTATTTCAGGATGTAAATATTTAATTCAATACTTCTATTTGAGGAATCAGAAATCTGAACAACCATTTTTATGTGCCTGTAACAGACACCCAACAATTCCTTAGCACTTATGCATGTGTGTTTATTTCATATGTGAAAGTAGCACTGCACATCCCCAGAGGTATCAACAAGTAAGGGATTCCTTACAGCCATTTGGGAAGTGCACGGCCTCTTGAAACACCAGCATAATGGGTTGATTACAGCAACCCAACATTCCAATCATGGGGACTCGCAAGCATTTCCATGGGGGTGAAGAAAAGTGGGACCTTGTAGAGATTCTCTGCTGTGTACAGCACACTACTAAGGGGCTAAAGGGATAGTTCATTGCTAACTGTGAATGCACAAGGCACAGCAAAAAACTTTCAACTTTTTTTGCATTCTTTTTGGAGAGGTTACAGTACTGTTGTGACATTGGCATTCCTTTCAGAAGCAAATACGATGGCAAAAGTCTGCTTCTTTAGTGTCTTAAGTCTCCTGCCTCCTTTTCCCTGCATTACTACTTATACAAGAGGAAGGCATTCATGAGCAGTACCAGGCTGCAATGTCAAACTAGCTGCAGATGTATTAACGTGCCACTGTTGTCCAAAACATGTCTTTTAGGGAAATCTATATGAATGAGGCATACCTGCCAAACCATATAGAATTACACCACTAAACTCATTCCATAGCTAAAGTAACTTACCTGCTTGAAATACACAAATTTCTGGTCCAGTTGAAGTGGGTGAAGTTCTCAATTTACTCTACACCGACACACCACTGCCATATCTTTACATAGAACAGGGTGTGTAACAATGTAGACATGAAGTGGATATAGTAGTGGGTGTGTATAGTGTGGCCATGATGTTACCGTTTGCAGCTTGGAATGTAAAATATCAATGATGTCAGCACTCATGTAGCACTCATAACCCAATGGAAACAATATTCTGCCTGAGAATATTAGCTGAAATAAAAGATTCCCACCCAAAGTGCAAAGGTGTAAGACTGTACGTGTCCCAGCAGTAAGACCATAATTCTGTTTTTATCCCCGCGTATTGTTATAGTAATTTATTCAACATTTCATTTTCCCTATTTTAAAACAAAAGTCCAGTATTTCACTAGGTTTAGGTACAGTCCATAAGAGAAGAGTACGGTTGTGGGGTATGGTTTTGCTTTTCACTTTAGGCGTAGGACAAGAGTTGGGTAGCAAGTCCTTCAGTGCTGTTACTTCAGAGTGTCTTGAGATCTGATTGGTTCGAACGGCACCTGATTCCTCCTCTTCTCAGTCCAAATTTCCATCGGCGTCGTCTCCTTGATCCCCGTCTATTAGCAAGGCGGCGTACTTACTGGCTGTACTGAATTTCTGCATAAACACAAGACAAAGAAAGTTCAGTGAGAGTAACACAGATTGGCTGGCATTTGTTCAGACAGCAGCGGGTAAGGAATGGGGAGATTACTCAGATATCTCTATGGGGCATTTTGAAAATGATGCTGCTGTTCCACATCTATGGCCTGATGGCTGACAGCAGTAGTTCTTCCCTCATACCTCAGTCTCAGTACAACATTGGAACTTTTCAGCGATTTTAATTTTTGCTTTTTTCCCCTGGTAGACTCAATCATTTTAAATATTCATGTTGTAGAGGACTGATTCTTACCCTTGAAGATAAAACTTCTTAAATGTGTTGAGCATACGGGGCTTTTGTTTATGTTTTATGTGATTTCCCATGTTCCACTGTTCAGTGGAGTAATGTGATTTGATGTGATGTGATGAATGGCTGAGCTAGCCAAAGTGACCCTTAGAGGCATAAACTGTTTTCTAGGAGTGCTGCTTGGGCGGAGTACTAGGGCTTTAGAAACAATGACTAGTAATTCAAAACTAAATGAAAGTGGCTTTAAGACAAAGGGACAAATGATCTTCAGTTCAACAACCACAAATTGTCATGGTCTAAACACTGTGAATAAATCGTAGCAACCACTGGGGAAAAAAATGGATCACATTAACAATGCATCGTAAAGCAATTGATTAAATCAAATAATAAAAACCTGTTCTTCGAGACATATACAGTAAATGTTTTAAGTTAATGTAAATTCTCAAAGTGCAGGGGTTGCTACTGTTGGTGAAATGAGTTGGAAGAGAGAAATACAACTGTATATAGGCCTATTGTCAATATTTTTTTTACATCCTAAAACTGTGCATAACTCTTCTCATGTTTATACATCTTGTGTATACTACATATACTTATCCATTTATATAGTACTGTATTTTTACATACTGTTTATTCTACAGCTCAATACTTACCCATCTGTACTACTGTAAAGCTGACATATGTAGAGTATTCACTGTACATACCACCACCTTCTGCTCTCATTTGCTCATAACTGTACACTGCTGCTCTTTACTCTACATATTGTCCATACTGTATACACTTTTGATCAGATGCTAAACTGTATTTCATTACTCTGCATTTCTACATGTGTAATGGCAATAAAGTTTAATCTAATCTAAAGATTGTGTGCCCAAGAAATTGCTCAAATCCTTTAAGTCTTGGGGGAGAAATCTGAGTCTCATCCCACCACTAAGATGGATAATTCGGAATGGTTGGTTCTTAAAATGGCCACAGCATTATTTAGGAGCAAACAGACAAAACACTAAGAATTTTACTGAAAAACAAAGAATTTTTTTGAAAATGTACAAATGAAATATTACGGCATAATAGCAAAATCTTCCATTGAACACTGCATAATACAATGTGACCAGGGCTTACTTCAGCAACACCAGACACCAGACATTTATAGGCAGGTATACTGCCCATCTTTCAGTAAGTATCATTCGTTCAAAAATTCTACATGTCCAAAATAGTGCAGTGCAAGTAATACACATTGAGTTAGTGAATCCATAAAGTAAAACATTGGTGCTGAAGCTCTTAAGGGTTTTTTCCCCCAAGGGCATGAGTCACAGTTTCAGATGCAAAACCCCCCAAGTCAAGTTATACAGAAATATACTTATAATTTTGATGAACTGGATTGTTGAAAGTCTATCAAGACTTTCTTATGGCTTACTATACACTTTTTAGAATACAAAAGAGCTGTTAATTTCAACATCTTTGAATTTTGAATGTGAAAATGTTTATTGTATGAATTGAAGAGAGTGTCCAAAACACAACTAACTTTAGATTATTGGACTAAAAAAATCTATTTGTACTTACAGATTTAGTCAACTTAGATAAACTATGACATGAGCATGAATGTTATTTGATTGGTTGCCTTTGATTTCTAAACTGTATGCCTTGTGGCACCAAAACAGGCATTTCCATCATGAACAAGCAATGGGTCATTCCTAGAAATCTATTTTAAATCTGACACAAAAGGTTTTAAATGAACTGAGTTCACAGGAATGATCTGGCCACTCAATTACTTACTTTTGTTTTTGTTCCGGTACAAAGTCCACAAGTGTTGTGTAATTTATGATGACACATTTGAATATCTTAACTAATTATCTGAAGAGTGGGCAGCATTATATCAATACATTGATGCATTCAAAAGGAACCCTACATTTCTGAACACTGTTCTTAGTTGGAAGCCCAGGATTGTTTCTTCAAGATGCAGTCCACGATTCACTTTTGTGTAAAGCTTCAGCTCAACAGCAAACTGCACCTCTGCTTTTCCTGTTCCTGCGGCCTGACTGACTAGGAAGGTTCATGTGTTCCCACCTACCAACCCGCTGTGTACACTAATCTGCCCACTTGGTCAAAAAGTGTTTACAATGCAAAAGCATTACAATGATGAGCAAACTTAAAATACCTACAGGGTTCCCACACCTTGGTTAACATCAAATTCAAGGACTTTTCAAGGACTTTCCATGACCAATTTTCTCAAATTCAAGGACCTTACAGGGCGGCATTACTTACTGCTACTGCTGAATTAGCCTGGCTTCCGAGGCTATAAGCTCATAGGGGCGCAGTCTGGCCAAGCTACCGTACTACCCGCCTTCTGATAGGCGGGCTTAACCTGCATCTATCAGATGCCTCATTGGCGCTGGGGGGAAAGCTTGTTCCTCATTGGTTCCCACTTTTCTGGGAACAGAAATGCTCTATAATGGCAGCTTGGCCAGACTGACTTTGCTTGCGAAATTGAATGTAGCGTCACAGGAAGTATGGGCAGGCCCAGGCTTCTGCTGAATATGTTATCAATTAACAATTATAATAATATTTATAGCTTACATTTATATCCACAATACATGCTTTGTCATGCATTTAGTTCTTTATTTTTATGCATGGAGGAGTCTGTGATCTGCCCCTCCCCAGAAAATTTTGAGGATAGTAGATGTCCTTTCCTGCATTCAAGTGCATTTAAAAAGGTTACAGCTTACTTAAAAGAGGTAGGCTAAACTAGCGAGGTGGCTTCAGAGCACCCAGTCTAACAAAGATGTTTTCATATACAATATATATAAGCTTGTGTAGAAGGTAGTGCAGAAATTAATCCGTCCATGCATTAACATACCCAACGCCACACCTACAAGATCTGTTTATCTTAACCAAGTATCATACACATTGGTGTGAGCCCAACAAACTTCACACATTGCTCAGCTCAGGTTACTGAACACAAGCTATATTATTTTATTCTTTTAAGTTGTGCTTTGCTATAAATATGGAACCGGGGTACCCCACAATTTTTTGAAAAAATTAGATGGTTCCTGCATTCTTATAATATATCTAGTTCACTTTTATTCTGAAGAAGACTACTGAAGAAGTTGTTCTTCAGTACTGAGCACACATTATTTAGTCACACTTGTTTTTGTACTCACTTTAGTCAAACTTATCTTAATCTCTTAATGGACATTAGGCTGTGGTAGAAAGTAGGCTACACCACACTGGTGGTGGCAAAATAATGACACGTGTAAAATGCATGCAAACCACCAAAAATATTCAAGGACTTTCAAGGACAGTGTCTTTTTATGCCTGCTTTCAAAAACTTTCCAGGGCCTTGAACTTATTTTTTCAAAATCATAAACTTTCAAGGATTTCAAGGACCCGTGGGAACCCTGTACCTACTTAGTACATTTAGTAAAAATAGATACAGTAAATGCATAAATAAACAAATAATCACCCTCATGATACCTCATAAACCATCTATTCTGAGGTTAATATTTTAATTCAGAATAACAAAATCAATTGCTCTGACACAACGTTGAGGGATTGTCAGCTTTCTTTTAAGCTTTTAAAAAACCCCACACATCCCAAATAGCTTTGACTGAATGGTGCTTTCTAAGGGGACCCCATCCCAACTCCACCCACGACACTCCTGGCTAATGTCTCTGGAAAGCAGGAGTAACATATGCTAGGCTGGGGCTCTGGTTTGGGAGAGGGGGCCCAAGCAGAGAGAGGCAGACAGAGAGAGAGAGAGACACTCACAGGGCTAGGAGGTTCCTCATATCTCTTTGGCTCTGCTGGGGCTCTGAGATCACGCTCTCTTCTGCCGTCCTTTCTACAAGCAACGCACAATGCAGTCAAAGACTGGAGACTTGCAACTGTCTCACATACACACTGACACACACACACACACACACACACACACACACACACACACACACACACACACAGATACACATACACTTACACACACACACTCTACTAGGTTTCACACATGCTCCCACCTATTCATTTTCTATTAAGCACTATTAAGTAGCTAACAAAGCCAAGACTGAAGTGTTTCTTGTGTTCTTCTATTTGCTTTGTGATGTTATTAGGCCTAATCATGTTGAAATTATTGTTTGTGATTTTACGGGACGTTAGTTTTCTTGGTCCCAATCCTTTTGTAAGGATACGTTATCCCGCTGAAAGATCCATAACAGCCTTCCCACATTGGAAGCATCCATTGTGAAGGTTTGAGAATACATACAGTACAGGTTTTTGACTTTTAACAGCAGGTACACTGCTGATGTGAACTGACTAAAAGCAGCATAGGCAGCTGAAGGAAGCAATGCTGGCGGCAACCTTAGCAAATCAAAGCAGCCCAGCAGAAAGCCCATTGCCATCTCTGCTAGGATTAACCATCGGCCAGTTAATGACTCTGAGCAACCTTTGCTTGGCCGCAGGTCAGGGAATCAGAGGTGGGGAAGGGAGGCAGGGAAAGCAGCACCTCTGCTGGTGTAAGCCCAACCAATCCCGAAAGAGAAGGCAGAGAGCCACTGAAGTAAAGTGTGCATGATTAAACAAGCACAAGCACAAAAACACACACACACACACACACACACACACGAAACATGAGCATAACCTTGGAAAACACTGAACCTGATTCAGGAAAAAGTTGTCAAGTATATGTAAGCTCATCAGGGATGAGCATTCAACTGAAATTTCTTAATTCATCGTCAGGAGTTAACTGACGTTGACGCCCATCCTTTGGAGTAGTTCATGCCAAGCAGATACAAAAATACAGTGCGTTTTTCCTTGATGGGATCTTTATTACGAGAACTCTTGTGCCAGTTACACTGGACTTTAATGCTTAGACGCAGTTTGAAAATATGCTCTGAAGCAGCTGAGGGAGCTTGCAGCTGCAAGCAGTCACTCACAACTGAAATGACTCTTGTTTGTTTCACAAGAAAAATGTTTAAAAAATATACATTGTACAAAATATATTATAATTGTACTATACAATATACAATGTTTACAATTTACAATTCATATTCGTGTCCACCCTTAAAGCTCACTATATGAAACTTAATTGCAGGGTCATCATGGGGGCTTTTGCACACACACACACAGGCTAAAGTAATCTAATTAGGTCCCACAGGTCCACCCATCTCTAGTTCATATCAAATGTCACAAATGGTGGTTTGAAACGTCAGACTGACTGACTGACTGGCACAGTACACATCAGAGCTGCAGGGCAGGAGATGGGCGGAGCCGAAAGAACCCTGTGGCCTTTCTGTTGCGCTACACAGCCATCTGTGGGGGTGGGGTGGGGCTTATAAGCTGACCTGTCTGCTTCCTTCCGCCGGTCTCGACTGGCTGCCTCTCCACGGCCTCTGCCTGCCACGGGGCCCGAGGCCCCTCCCCGCCCTCGCGAGGGCCCCCGCTCTCGGCGCACACCGTCCGCCTTGTTCTCATCTAGAAAGGAGAGGCCAACGTTGAGCTGGCAGGAGGAAGGCTAGAGGGCAGCAGCTAGAGCCTCTGACTCCCAGGTGGCCACATAGCCTTTGACCACTCCACCTCTGACTCCACACAAACAGCACCAACACACACGCTCGGACTGCACAGCACCAACACACGCTGACGCCCATCCTTTGGAGTAGTGTGGCCCAACAGCGCTCTGCCTCACAAACAGCTGCTTGTAACATCAGTTACAGATGGGAGAGATTTGAGTAGATTGGGAGATGACGGACAGACTGAGTAAAAAAGAAAGCGGCCCACGGAGCTCTTTTCTTACCTTTACCTCTTTGGGGTACTTTGTCATCAGCTGAACTTGCAGAGCTGGAGGGTGAGAGGGTGAAAGGGTGGGTGGGGGGAGGGATACAAGTATGTTATAAACAGGTTCTTAACAATACAACACCATAACATTGGTGATATACATTAAGTTTCTCACCAGTGCAATCATGGGTGTCTAACAGATCAGAAGAAGCAATAGCAGCCTTGCAATAATGATATTAAAAATTGGCTAGCGAGACAAATTAAGTGAGACAATATTCTCTGTATGCACATTGTTATAGTGATTTAGTGTATGAAAATAATCATCAATTACTACATCAAACAAAAATGTATATATGTGACAATTCTTTGATTAATTGTTAGATTAGTCTAAAAATGAGTCAGTGATCTAATTGAAAAATGAGATTAGTCAACTAATTGAAAATATAATCATTAGAATAATTGTTGGAGAAAAATGTAGACATTCCTGAGTCCTCTAGGTCAATTTATGCAAGCCCAGTCATTTACAGATTATGTACATGTTATCTTTACTATGGCACCACTAGTTGTCCATGATATTGCAGGGTTTACCTGAGGATTGTTTTGGCCTCACAAAAATCAAAGAAATGTACTCATGTCTCCTAATCAATACAGCATATTTGGAAGTGTATTTTTAACTTGTACAGACTACATAGCATACATGTGTTTGTGAGGTGTGCATGTGTGTTTGTGTGGTGTGCATGTGTGTTTGCGTGGTGTGCATGTGTGGTGTTTGTCAGGGGTGCATGTGTGTTTATGTGGTGTACA
>JAGFZM010000181.1:190724-201798 GCA_017657215.1 Limnothrissa miodon | reverse complement strand
GAATTTGCATTTAGATTTGTCACATACAGCAGACCTTTTCAGGAGTACGTTTTTTTATTTGTATTTTGTTTGTTTGAATTACCAACTACGTCAGAGTTCTTAGGTAGATTGGAGTTTAGATTCACAGTTTCTCTACTTTGACTGTAGTATCCATTTTTTTAAGAAAGCACTACAGTAGGCTTATATCGTTTTGTCTCTAGTACTTACACCTAAATGTAAATTTACTGAGAGGATTTTAGTTCATATGCTGACAGCAACATAGGACAAAAGAGAAAAGAGAAAAGCCAGTAGACCATTCAAACACTGCATTATGTGAACATGCTATTTCGAACACGAGCATAAGGACACAATCCATTATTTTCATGATTACACTGGCCTAAATAACTGATGTTATGCTTCCATATAAGTCCAAAGCACTAGGAACTGTTCTTTAAAAGGTGCAATGTCTGTGTACAGTCTAATGTCTCTGAGCAAACAAACAAGAGACATAATATTTTAACCATGTCAGCAGCTGAAGAGGATGCATTTCTCTTGTTTTGGTCTCAAAGGTCAAATGCACTAGAATCTGAAAATGGTCATCAATCAACCTAGTAATAACATCATTCAACCTAGTAATGATAATTCCTCAATCTAGTAATCAACCTAGTATTTACATCATTCAACCTAGTAATGATGTGATAATTATTAAGTTAGACTTGTTTGGAAATCTCAGTCTACCTTTTCTTATGGAGTGGTAACCCTAGGTGATAAAATGAAATCATTCTTGAATGCACAATAGCCTAATTCATAATATATATGCATAAGATATGGCTAAGATATTTCTTGCAGTACACTAGCGTTCAATAGCGGGCCTCCAGTCTTGGCAATGATAGGGAAAAACATAAATCATTAGTCAATTGTGCTAATACAAAAATAAAGTTAATTCTTCTGATAATACAGCCCTTGTTGGCAGTATGCAAGGCTTTAAGGGCGGAATGTAAATGTGTGATGCCTTAAAATCACCAACTTTTTAGTCCTAAAATCCCTCTGATATTTCCACAGGCCCCAGGCATCAGTGAAAAGATGGCTGATGGAAAGTGAAGCTGCTGGGAACTGATAGCTCACCATCTCCCTCCAGGTCATCGGTCTCATCTGCCCAGCTTGTGGGCTTGGTGGGCGGATAACTGGGAGGAGGGTTTCCTCCACTGTCCTCTGCCAGAAAGTCAGTGAGGGTAAGGGTCTTCCCCTTCTTATTCTTCTTCTTTCCTGCAAAAACAGTAAGTAAAGACTAAGCCGAGGAGGAAAATACTGCACTACAACTATTAGATGACGTGACTCATTTCTTATTATATGAATAAAATGACATTAATATGCCAAGTAGTGTCCATTATAAAATGCAGATCAGTACTGTCTAACTGCTCAGTTTACTCAGTTGAACACTTGGCTTCTAGGAAGCACTTAATTACAGGCTATTGAATGCACCCATGCCATTTTTGAAATTGGCATCAGAGATCCACCTAATTAGTGACTTAAATGGGAACATCCCTTTTTCAATAACTGTCCAACTTCCTCTACAGTACCTGGTTCATACACATGGAAACATAGGGATCTGTCTAGCACGGACCCCGTGTTCATTTGTAAACAACCATAGCTCTGGTCCTTCGACTGCTTAACTCTTAAAGCTTTTTCTGACTGGTCCAGATCAAAGGTGTCTAAAACAAGTGGTACAGAAAAGAGCAGGGGGTGGGTGGGAGGAGGCTTTGTTTTGACAACCCATGTAACAACACGGTTGTTTTTCTCTGTAAGCAGGGTGCTACACTGCTGTGACCCCATATGCTTTTGTGGAAAAGTGTGCTGTCAGGGAATTCCACTGGTGAACCACTGAATCAAGTGTTTACAGCTCTGCCATGACCTCTCAAGCAAACTGCTGGACAAAACCCAAAGCATGGCAAAACAACACAGATGCAACAAAAAACGTCCAGCAAGTTTAGTTATTTTTGCTTAATTTATAACATTGTTAATGTTATGTAGCATGCTTAATATATTATTAGATTGTACTTGATCAGAAGATAATGCCATGACCTTTTAAACGGCAAGCATAACTGCACAACATAATCTGTCCAAAGTATTGGTTTAGTTTTGTTGAAAAACTACCATGAGGTTGACCTATCCTATCCTTCCCACAAATAGTCAATACATGCCCATCTACCACGGGACTGTCATGAGGCGAACAGTCTGCAACACACGTCCGAACGAAAACACAGCAAGACTGTTGGATCCAACGTGGTATGCAAGCAAATTTCTGTACATTTTTCCTGGCATGTTAACATGGATTTATTAGTAGTATTTAAAAACAAATGACATCCTTCAGCACCCTCCCTCCAAAAGTCCACGTGTGAAGTTTGTGAAGCCTCAACACACAGCGCCCCTCCCTCGGCCTACGCGCCTGCGCTTGGTAAACAAATCGAGAGTTTTCATGCGTGGCAACAATGCATATTCCATAACTGGAGGCCACCTATGTTTGTTGACAGAAAATCCACTGCAAATATTTTAAATCAACTGCGAACTGTATACGCATTGTTGCACCACAGCACGGTACGGCTGAACTGTCTATCTTTTACCTCCGAGGAACAAAAACTTCCCGTGACAGGGTGCAGAAAACAAAATGACTGCTGGGCAGGCAACACTACATGTTTTAGAAGCATCAACAATACAGAAAAATGCAATACCATGTCATGTCACCCAGTCGCTTAAACAGATAAGTCAGTAAACTAGTAGACCGAGTACAACATAGATTTAGTTATTCTTGAAGGGAGGTTGCTAGCTAAGAAAAAAACAAGACAGCTGTCTAACATTAGCTAACGTTAGCTCTCGCTAGCGCTGGTGCAGTTTCTACGCAGCGTCCGCGTAAAAGCAAACCTGTTTTACGCAAGTATTTTTTACAGTCAATATAAAATGCATGACAACTAAAACCGGATAGAACACTCATTTCCCACTGAAAACTAACCCTTAAGTATGTTTTGATAATAGCCATTTTGTCATATTTGCTTATCTGGTGCAAGAACAGACCACATAATCCTCACCTGACGCCGCCATGACGGAGAACCTCTGCGTGTCACGTTCCCGGATGGAGGCGTCATCCATAGAGTCATCATCCAACTATCGGTGCACTACCTGGTGGCACACAGAGCGATAGACCCCGTTCAAAGAGAATGGCAGAAAGAATTCAGGCAAACAAAATATTTGATAAATAGTTTAAAATAAAAGAACTCTCAACAACAACTCCAATTCAAAGTAGGCTATTAAACCGGAGATAATTTCTCCAAAACTGGCACGCAGAAAACAAAGACTGACAGTTCATTCTACTCTGCAAGTTCTATTCAGAACAGAGGCCTATTACGGATCTGTAAGTTTTCCAGGCTCTCAGCCCCCTTCCCAACCTCCACCCAAATGCAAATTCCAAATGATATCTTTCTTTCTCAGAATATTGTTATGTTTACATGACCAGGAGGCTGAATATGGAGACATAAAACAATCACAATTGTGTTGATTAGGCCTGTAATGTAACAGTTTTCACAAAGGGCGAGGGGCTTTCTTACACCATGGGGTTGTTGTACCTCCACTTCATATTCAGCCTTCTGGTCATATAAACACAACATTGAAAGAATTTGCATTTTAGAATAACTGGGAGGCTGGGCAATTTACAGATTCATAGTATTAAATTGACTCATCAGTCAGATGTAGTTTGCTGTCAGTCCACTTGAGAGCAGTATTTACCATGCTAAAAGAAAAATGTCACTAACTGATCTGTAGTTTGTCGAGGATCCACATGGGAGCAGTGTGTGGCACAGAAACAGGTCTAAAATTGTTGAATGATTTTTCCAGAGTTTAGGAGACGGTCATGCTCTTTGATTTCAGTGTTTAAATAGGAATAGCCTTTTGAGAAATGTAACTACTGTCAACCTTAGTGAACTGTTGCACCATATTAAATAGCCTACAAGAATGAATAAAAGTTGGGAATAAAAACTGCCTCTCTTGGAAGGGAAATGATATATTTCAGACAAATTGTGTGGCTTTCCCTCAGATGGTGCTTCTCCTTTGTGTGGGTGTTTACCCCAAACTTGAAAGAAGTGGTCATGGCAACGGCTTCCTCAATTCCTAGTGCAAGGTCAGTGCTTTGGTGGGGGTGGGGCTGTGGGTGAAAGTAACACATGCTACACATGGGCAAAGGCACTCACTTCCTCACACATTTCTGTTTGAGAATGTTGTACAGATAGCTCAAGATTTTTTAAACATTGCTCACCTGTCACATGCATGCAGGTCTCAAGCAGCTGTCAGCATTAAAGATACAGATTTTCGTCTAAAAAGTGAACATGTTTTTCATAAGAAGTATATAGACTTTTTTTCTTTCCAGTCAGTAAAATTCATGTCTTAAAAAAACTGATGATTTAGGAGATTATATGAGATACAAGCTAAGTTACTGTGTATTCCTAATAAACTGATTTAAATACACTAAGGGCACTAGGGGCCTTGGCCAAACAAGATGGAAGCGCATTAACCCCCATCCTTTCCCCCCAGCCATTTTGCTGATTGCTGAGTGGTTGGCGATGGTTTATTATGTTTAGATGCACACTCTATGCCCCTGAGTTGTCTTTCAAGACCGGATTTTTTTTTACAATGTATTCAAGGGGCAGACAGCTAGCCAATAAAGAGGGGATGCCTACAATTTAAAACAAAAATCACTTTAAAATCCTGCAGATTCACATAGGCCCCCTTTAACATGTCTGTTAACATGTTGCTGTATATCCTAAATTCAAGTGAACAAAATACTAGAGAAAATTCTTTTTGAGAGATATGTAAAAAGGGTTAATTTGGATTTTCCCATTACACTTTAGTTAGTTTAACTTAAACAGAAAACTACTCATTTGAAGCTTAATTGCTTACAGAGGGTATTTTACTGCATGCGGGCATCCAGGTTGAGAAATTCTAGTTAACACTAAAGCTGGAAGCCACCAAACCCTTACAAAACCCTGCCACGCGTCCTATGGATTGTCCCAATACTGATTTTAATGGAGGAGACCCTCTTTTAACACTGTTCATAGTCATAGAAAAAAAAGCTACACTGTACACCGCAGACAGAAGATTGTTCTGCAAAATTATGGATGGAAATCAAGTTTTTAAACCCAACCCGACTGCTGCGGTCACCTGTTTACCTGTGTGTGCAGAAGATCCATGTTGGTGCTGACACCTCTTCAAACTGCTCATAGTTGGAGGACATGAATTATTTATAGGATGGTCATGTGGTTCTATTGTTTCTTAGTCCTTACCTGACACATCACATAGAAAGAAGATCCCTGCTTATTCTTAGAGGAGTGTTGATATATTATTTGTATACATAGTCACTTCCTCTTCATGACCTTTTGGTTTGTTTGATAGCAGAGGCGGCTGACTGCTAACCATCTGTCCTTCTTCTAGCAGACCTTGGCAATGTGTCATCAGGATCTAATAAGTTTCGAGTCAACACAGAAATGCAAACAGAAAGACTGTCTCCATGTGCTCAAGCAGAGAATAGCAGTACCCACCTAGTGCCAACTGTGTTTAGGCAGAGTGCTTGCTTAAAGGATTGGTAGATATACAGCATATACAGTATTGTGTATATCCACACACTCTTTTTTATGGCCATTATTACAATGTTCTTTGTTAGTTCAAATAACACCCCTGAAGAGTGGCAGCTACAGTACTTTTTTTTATTTACCACACAATTAAAGAATGAGATGATGGATACACAACAAAAAGATTTCACCATGAATGGATTCATTGTTGGATGGATGACTATTAATGTCTGACAGATTATGTGCGGCTGTTTGGCTGCTATTCAGCTGCAGTTGTGAGGAGCCATTGTTTGGGGCACATGCAGAGATGCGTGCTCTCAACCATTCCCATATGCTTTTACACTGCTCTTCCATCTCTGCTCCTCAAGGAGAAGGAATGCTGCCTCAGCAGCTGGGATTGCTTCTGGAGGCTAGCTGCTTACATAACAGGAGGCCACACAAAGACGAGGGTGCAGCATGTGGGATCCAAGTTTGACTTGGCTTCCTGTAGAGAACAATCAGTTTACACTGGAATGTCTCGCACACATCTGTAGCACCTTTTGCACCAACAAAACACATTTTAATAGTTTTGAATACTTGATCTGCGGAAAAATCAGTTTGATAGAGGTATTGTTGACTCATTTCTTGATTGACTGATTCATAGTTTGGTTTGAGCAGGGAAGAACGACCCAGTGGTCTGAGTGGAGGTTGCGGGACAAGCAAGACAGTAGTTACACTACATATATACAGGTCACAGTGGCAAACACAGTTGGGCTTCATTAGATAGCTCCCTCTTTTCTTGAAATGTATCTTTCCTACAACATACAACATGATAACTAGTGAGACATGCATTTCAATGCCAGGCCTGAATACTGAAAGGTTTCTTGTCATTATTGACCCATTATGTGCTGTAGAGAGCGAATGGGTGTGTTTCTATGTGCACACACTCTAAACACTTCACAAACATGCAGTTAAGTATTGTAAATGATGATTGAATGGCTTTAAAGATAAGAATAGGTTTGCTTTAAACCATGGCCCATCTGACACAGCTTAGATGTGCATGGGTTTGGGAGCTGTTAATCACTACTTCCCGCCTTTTTTTTGCCAGTCCCTAACTAAGCCAACGCTTCTTGGCAGACAGACAAGACTCATGATGTCCCACAGATGCCTCCATCACAGAAGCTGTCCTGCCCTATCATATTCACCAGCAGGTCAGTTGAACCTTACAAGGAGAAAGGTTTTTTTTCCAGAGTAGCACCGCTTCAGATAATTGCCAAATTCCCAAAATGCATGTCAACCTTTTAATCATTACTATCATGCCTGAAGATTGTTATAATGTATAAAGATAATCTGCCAACTCCTACTGTATGACAATAATTATTAGCAATAATATAACAAAATAGATTTTGAAAGTTTTAAAGAATTATTGGAGACCATTAACCTCTTGACCTCTGGACACTTTGTGGTTATGTGAATAAGTGAGACACTGACTATTAGGGATTCATCCTAATTCATTGTTTTCTCTCTGTTCTGATCACAACCAAAGTCTGTCTCTGTTACAACTCAGTGAGACAAGTCATTTTTGCTGTAATATATATGACGCTATGACCTCAGAAGCGTTCCCTCCCAATCTTGGGCCTCAGCATGTCCTTATAGCTCTCCTATTGACACGTTCCTTCATACTGCAGGCAGGGTGGAGTACAGTGACAACACCCAACACCATCCATTTTATTCTGCACCAGTGCAGTGTACATGGTGTGGTGCATGCAGACACAGAGGAATAATGTTTGATGTACAGTATGGGTAAAACCTTTTATGGACAAAGGTGGCACCATCTACTCGATCACTGACAGAAGACATATTTTACTTATACAGTTGAAATCAATGGCTCTTTATGAGTGGAAAGATTTTCTAAAACAATGTCTTTAATCAGGGATTATATTAGGTTTCTAGGTCATTCGGTCTCAAAAGAAAAAAAACTATTCCTCTTTTTTACTTGAGGAAGGATTGATAGGTGTCATTTTATCTCCACTGTGTGTCTACAATGGAGTGTTTGTGCCTCTGACTGGACCAAAATAAGGTTACTTTACAGAGTTCAGTTGTTTTGCTTTGACTATTTTATATGAATGACAACAAAAGGTTAACCCGCTTATAAAAGATCATATGCTGCCAGATAAATAGACAAAATTTTTAAAATATTTTTAAAACGTTTTCTTTGTTGACCTTTCTAAGTGCAGCATGACCAGACCATGCAAATACGAATACTGGCATTTAAAGAAACAATAGAGTAACATCCTCCTGTTTTGGTCAGGGATTTGCTCTCAGCATAACCTCACCAAATAAGACCTTCAAACATTGCCAAATTACTTTGTTTGTGACACTCCCGTATTAGGGAGGATATCTAACCTACTGTGGGATTCTGCTCTGTGATTTGTGTTATTCTCTGCTATTCTGACCTAGTCATACATACTCTTTCTTGACTTTCTTGTCTTTCATGACTTTCATGCCTCTAATCTTTCTTTTTTGGGGAAAACCACTTTGCCCCTTGTATCCCCCATGAAGGCTTCTTTTAGTTTAATAAAAATATTGAGCAGAAATGTAGTCCTCATGACTTTAACTTATATCTATTGACATGAATAAGAGGGTTTTGGCAAAAATACAACTCAAATTATGTAATTTTATCATTAAATGAGACTAAAAGCTAATGCTCCAGTAGCCAGGAAATACATGCCCGAGATCTGAGGGGACGGATAATAATGTCAGTCAGTTACGGTGCAGGTCTGCCAAATCAAATAGTATGACATGAAAGTGACTTTCAAACATTCAAACAGTGATGGGTCAAACACTCAAAAAGACTGCTGACTGAAACCTACAGGACAATATGACATGGAATCAGCAGGCGCCCTGAGATCCTACTTCCACCCCCATGAATAATGTGGTGTGCCCTTTTGTCCACAAACATGGAAATACTGAGACAGACAGGGCGAGGGGGTGGGGCTGTTGAAAATGTGGCATAATTGTCTGTGATTTGCTGAAATATCAAGCTGTGTTTGCAGCATTCCTCCCCTGTGCTGTGTAAAATGGCTATTTTCCGCCACTGTGCTGGCATGTGAGGTTGCCTGGTTCCCAGAAGCAGGGACCCTTTTATGGTCATATTGGAGCAAAAGACAAACATGGGCCAAGCAATCCAAAGGGGAGAACACTGTCTGATCATTAAAAGCTGACCCTACTGAACAGTATCTGCCTTGCCAGTAAAAAACAGCTGCTGTGCTGGAATGAGTGTTTTGGAATGATTGTTGCCAGCAAAGACAACACCCTCCCGTCCTGGCTCCCCTACTTATCATGCTTTTTAATCACGGTGCATTTCTGTGCTACATTCCTGTTGTCATTTATAGTTCTTCTAAAGCTCTCTTATTATGTAATAAACATTTCTGGGCCATGATGTGCTCCATTGAGAAAATATGCTGTGGGCTACAGAGATCATATTTTGAAATAAATAAGAACCTTGGTGCTTGTCAACACTGACCACTGGGTGGTTGTCCATCACCAGGTCAGATACAAGGATGTTGAGGATGTGTCGTTATGCAGAACTGACTGCAGGAAGTGTGATGCTCTGTATCTATAGCCCCCAACACCCAGGTTGTGGTGTTTGAGTGAAGGGGGTGTTGGTGGGGGTGGTGGAGAGGGGGTGTTGAGGGGGGTTCTGGAGGGGATGGAGAGAGGGGATGATGGGTGGGTTTTGGGGGGTGTTGAGCGGGGGTTGGTGGGGGAGTGGGGGGAGGGCGATGGCAAGCCACCTTGCAGTTTCTGCCGAGAAAATGCAGTCTAGTTAGTTTGCATGGTGACATGCAAACTATTGTTATCTTGTTCTTCTTATTATTAGTTTGCATGGTGACATGCAAACTATTGTTATCCTGTTCTTCTTCTTATTATTTTTCTTATAGATGAAGTCTATGGGATCTTCGGAACTTAATACAGCCTGAACCACTGAACCTATCAGCTTAATTGTAACTGCATTGTGTAGCTACCACTTGTGTGATTTGTGCAATGTATTTTTTAACTTTGTAAACTTTTTACTTTTTAAGTTATTTGACTTTTAAAACCTTGGTCGAGCTTCAACTCTTTATGGTCTGAACTGAACTGCCATCACTACAGCAGCAGTGGTAGCTCAGTGGGTAGAGTAGCTGGTTTGTGATCACAAGGTCGTGGGTTCGAATCTTGCTTTACCTGGTACGATTGAGCAAAACCAGCCTCTCCAGCTAATTGCTTTAATTTACAGCAGGTGCCTATACTGAAGAGTACTACCTTAATGTTAACAATGTGTCGATTCAACTAGTTGGCTCATTAACCTGTGTGTTTCACCTGGGCTACTTGTGGCTTTGTGTAAGTATTCCCTTGAATAAGACAATTAACCATAGGGTGCTGAAAGGAAACTATTGACTATTAAATACTGCAACTGCACTCTGTGCAACTGTGGTGTGTGCTATGCAAGATTGTTTTATTTTAGTTTTAAAATTATAACAATTTAACATCTACACTAACCCCGCCTATAGTACAACCCCTAACCCTAACTGTGGGAATCCATACTTGTGACTCGACTTTTCTTGTTCCTCTGTGTCTAGCTTCATCTGTGTTCTTAAACAAGGCATTTAACCCTTAGTTGAATCATTCCTTTGAATAGATTGTCTCTAAATTGGTTGACAGCCAAATTGGCTTGTTAAATTGTCAACTTGTGTTGACTTGAGCTGGGCTACTTGTGACTTGCCCTTGAATAAGGCCATCAACCATAGGTTGACAACAACTGACAATAAACAGACACCTTAACTGTGTCTGTTTGAATCTCGCTTAACCTGGTACTATTGAGGTGTCCTCAATTTCTTTTGACTTCTTCAGGAGTCAGCAAAACCAGCCTCTTCAGCTAATTGCCTTAATTTACGACAGGTGCCTCGTTAAAATGTGTGGTTCACCTGGGCTAATGGGTTAATGGGAAAGCCCCGCCTCCTCTAAGTTGCTTCACCCTGAGTCAAATGTCTGTTACCAAAGTAGATAAATGGTGGGGAGGCTTCATGCTCGCTATGGTTGTGAAAAATTAGTGAGATGAAATTTTTTTTTCTTTCAGACTGGTGAACTGGGTTGGTTTGTAATCAGAAGATTAGAGGCTAAATTCTCACTCTTCTTTATCTGCTCGAAGTCTTCTCAAGTTAGACACTGAATTTTTTTTATTTTTTCTGGCTGACTTGCTGTTAAAGTCAGTAGCCTTTTCTTTGACTGTTCTTTGGTGGTTGTGTGTCCACTCTGAATTAACATAGTTACAATAATACTTCTACTGTCATATTTCTACATCTACTATCAAGCTACCTACCAGTAACATAATCATACTGTCTCCTCTTCTCCTCAATTTTACTTGCATGTCACCATGCAAACGTAATTCCTCGGAATTACTCTTTCTAGTTAGTTTGCATGGTGACATGCAAACTATTGTTATCTTGTTCTTCTTATTATTA
>JAGFZM010000181.1:137171-170724 GCA_017657215.1 Limnothrissa miodon | reverse complement strand
GCTATTATTACGGCCCTTCTTTTGAACTCGACCGAACCAGACGCGTGAGTTGGCCGGCACCGAGCCAAGGCAAAGGAGGCCCTGACAGGTAAGCCTCTTGCTGCTACCCTGGATGCAAACACCACTAGCCTCGTACCCACACTACTGTTCACGTAAGTGCATCACACCCTAGCTTAAACTCTTAGATAGATTTGTAGTCGTATTGATATTCCGGGGATAGTTGAGTGTCTCTTATAGGGTTATAGGAGGTGTCTTAACAAGCACTAAGGGACTAATGGATGAGAAATGGAATCTACTGCCTCCCTGTCAACAAAGTCTTAGGGTCATTACACAAAAACAGAGAGGTGAGTAACATGGATGTGGTGTGTGTAGAATGGCAAAATCGATTCAATATGTAAATTGCCTTTTTATGCACTCTTTGACACGGTTTGCAGATCTTTTTAACAAATGTTTTTACAGCTGATTTACCTTTTTACAGTCCAGTGCATAGTGCTTTTTATCTTAGTGAATATCTTCTTAAATGTGCATAAGAGAAAGAGCCATGGAGACTACAAGAGGATGGATGCAAGACAACTGAGTAATTGTAAAAGAGAGTTTTTCTTACATGCATTATGGGACCATTATGAGAGCCTAAGCTCAGAAATATTTACGAGTATCTGAGTTTCAAACAGATTGTGAAGGGATGGTCTCAGTGGTTAGCATCTCTGGGCTCTGAGCTCCAGTTTGTTTCCACTAGGCTATGTTAGCTAGGGTCCTGAGTAATGGCTGACAGGGTGGTGCCGGTGGAGGCGGTCCCCACCTTAAAGTCTTCTCTGGACACCAAAATGAAAGGAAGTGCAGTCCAGTGGAAATTCGGCATCATGCATGACCTCAAACCCTCCATTCACAGAGAGCCACAGTGGAACTTACTAAACATAGACACTCCACAGTGTTTGAGGCTTTCCTTCATTTGAAAGCTATAATAAGCGTTTTGCATAAAACCAGCCAGCAGAGCCTTTTGCAAATAAGCTGTGCCTCTGAAACTGAAGTTGCTCAACAAAGCTCAGTCCAACAAAAACCTTTTACAAAAGCTATTTACATTCTAACTACTACTGTTATTTGGAGTTGTATGATGGAGTATTATAGAGTTGTGTTTTAAGTTTATTTTAAAAATGATCATTCTACCTTTACATTCCACAGTCATCATTGTGACCATTGAACCTCAAGTCACATCTCAGGCTTAGAACAATGCCCGACATGCAGTGCACATGTCCTAATAGGCCCTCAAGTAATATTTAAAACTGATTACATCCTTAACATTTGCCTCTTAATTAATCGATAAGCCTCATAGGCTACCTTGTCTTTGTATTGGTTCTTTGTGATACATTGTGATACATGTGATTACTCTCCATGGATATTTGTTCTGATCCTGGACAGGTTTCAGGTCATAAGCAGGCTGAACCAGGAGATCCTGCTGAGGAATCTAGGTTCACATTCAACATTCAAACAGGAATTTGTGTCCTACTGGCATGTCATAACTGACTTAAATGAATAATTTCTAGGATCAATTGTGCTCATCAACTCTGAGACATACCTTTGTATAAATAAAATTGAATTAAATTGAATTAATGGCTTAATGGAATACAAGTTCTGCATAGCTAGTAATTTGTTAGTGGATAACAAATTGGTTATTTTTACACTTTATGATGAAAGAAACAAACTATTTTTGATGTTGAAAGTATTTTTGATGTTGTTTATAGATGAATATCAATACACCACCCAATTCTTATCTTTTCCTGCATCTTTGGAAGCTGCCTTCTAAGTACAGACAGTTGTGGCCACTGGCCAATAGTAGCTGGCTCCTGGTATACAGTCATATACCTCTCCATGGTTAGATTGTTTAAAAATATGTATTCAAAAGATGTGATGACTATTAAAAATAGCTGATTTGTATATAAGTGTCTGCTAAATGTAAAAGTAGGTAGAATGTAAAAGGTATTCAGAATTATTTTTGAGATGCATTTGCTTTTTTTAATAGGAAGGGAAAATCCAACACAACAAACAAAAAACACTGGTGAAAATATAGTTGGGAATAGGAATGTCACAAATCAGTGTTAATAAACCACCATAGCCAGAAAAAAGAAAAAAAAAAAAAAACATTTTTTATCAAACAATTCAGTTAATGTCATTTCATCTTCAATTACATTTCTCACTCCCTGCGTAAAGGCAGGAAAGAGAGCAGTGAGGATTTTTGCCTTACTACTGAACTGGGCGTAAACAAAAGGTTCAATAAATTACAAAATGGTTCTTATTAATAGACCATGAGGTGCTAGTGTTGCGTTGGTAAGGTTGGGGTTAGAAATGGAGAATCAGTAGTCCCGTTCCTTGGTTTCTGTGCTGGAGGACACCACCTTGCCATCCACCAGTGTCTGTGTGACTGTAGTGACTTTTGTCTTCAGTGACTTCTGATCTTCTAGGGCATCTTGAAGTCTGGTGATAAAAGGTTTCAAAACCATTGTTATGTTTTGAAGTTTGTTTCTTACTATTACACAATTGTAACCTAAATAAATACCTGACATACAGTAGCTCCGTTGTGATAAACCTGACATAAGCCATTGTAAAGATAACTTACTCTTTGGCACTTACTTGAAGTCCTCCCCATCTAGGAGGCGTTTGTAGGTGGCAATTTCCGCCTCCAGCTTCATCTTGATGTTGAGCAGGGCCTCATACTCGTGTGTCTGCTGCTGGATGTTGTTGCGCAGCTGCATCAGTTCTGCCTCCAGGCCCCGGATGATGTCATTCAAGCTTTCCATCTCCATGTTGTAACGCATCTCTGTGTCGCGCAGGGTTCCCTCCAGTGACGCTTTCTGTCCGAGGCAGGTGAAGGAAGGTGAGGAAAGGTGTGAAAATGTCAAAGCCAATGAGGGAGGCATGAGGAGGGGGTCTTCAGCTGGGCTGAGGGATACTTACCAAGCTCTTCTGGGACTCCAGCTCGATCTCCAGCGTCTGGATCTGTCTGCGGAGGTCTGTGACTTCAGTGCGTGCTCCTTGTATGGCCTCTGTGCTCTGTGTCATCTGAACCTGGATTTCTGAGATCTGTTCAGAAAAGACGCAGAAAGATGAGAAAAGCACGAGATGATATGTGAGATATATGTGTGTGTGTGTATATATATATATATATATATATATATATATATATTCAAATTGTCACATACCTGTGATTCATGCCATTTTTTTAGTTCATCCTGGTTCTTCTGTGTCATCTTTTCGTACTTGGTCCTCATCTCCTCCATAATTTGGGCGAGATCTTGACCCTTTGGTGCATCTACATCCACCTGGACTCCAGACTGGGCAATCTGGTTACTCAGTTCCATGACCTCCTGTTGTACGAGAAGTTAACAAAAAAGTTCAAACAGGAACATTTGCATTGGTCTGGCTGTGTCTCCCAGTCCCTAATGCTTACATTGTCATGGTTCTTCTTCAAGAAGATTAGCTCCTCCTTCAGGGACTCGATCTCACTCTCAAGGTTCATGCGGTTCAGGTTTGTGTCATCAATGACCTTCCTCAAGCCAACAATATCGGCCTCCACAGACTGGCGAATGGACAGCTCGGACTCATACCTGTGGAGTGGACACAAGATGGTAAAAGTGTGAGCACAGACACTAGAGGTGCCATGAACACGAGCACCCAGAGGTGCTACTTCACATAACTCTATGGGACATGGCAAACTTACTTCACTCTGAAGTCATCAGCAGCCAGACGCGCATTGTCGATCTGAAGGACTAAGCGGGCATTGTCCACTGTGGCATCAAACACCTGCCAAAGAGACGGTTAGTGCCTGCAACAGACTGTGCACCTAAAAGGCATACAGTATGTAGCAATAATGTGTACATTGTAAATCTAGCTTACCCATCATGTTTACATAATACTCAACAGAAACAAGAAAGTAACTGTCAAGTAATAAATGGTTTAGGGCTTATAAATGGCAAATGTTCAATACGGCTACGTTATAATGCAGCACCGTTAACGTGTGAAATTTGTCATTCAGGGTGGAGATAATATAATCGATTCTTAAAAGTTGACATGTTTAGCATGATAAAAAAGAGATAGAGGAGAATGTGTCAAAGTCCACAGGCTAATCATTAACAAGCATCCAGGGACTGTGGGAAAGTGCACAATGTGCACAGTGTGTTTTGAAGTGGTGGTGAGGGACTGGCATCCTGTTTTGCTGTTGTGCGACATAAGCAGTAAGTGGCCCACGGGGCCTCCGACTGTAGTAGGGTCATCAGGGTGAGACCAAGCAAGGGGCCATAATCAGTCTTTTAGATAAGATGTGGCTTCTGTGTCTTGGCTGAGGAACGTGAATAGATTATGTCATATAATAACAATAGATTAGAGAAGGGATTTCAGGTCACACTGACTTTGAAAAGAGGTGGATGTATTACTAACAGCTCCACCTCCACAAACATCTGAATGAAGACTTAATCTATTGCAGGCCTTTTCTGGCTCCCAAAGATGATTCATCTGAGGGGTGGACATAGGACTGTAGATCAAGTGTTATTTAAAAGATGTGTAACTCCAATCAAACATGGATTTAACTGGAGTGTGACAATATGTCAACATTAGCTACTGGTGAACCATCCAATTATAAATGGTTTAATCTATCTATCTCAAGGGCACACCCTAACAGATCAGGATGATTGGCTGACATGAAAGCCACAGTATTGTCCAAAATAGTTTTCATGTGATTTCCCTCATGCTCTTCTTATTTTCTGACACTAATAAAAAAGTAAACATGGTCTCTGTTTGAAACAATATTATTTGCTCCTGTATGGGGATTTTTGTATGCTCCATTGAGAGCAAATTTCCTGTGGCTCTGTGGGGGACAAAAAACATTCCTTGAAGTCAGCAACTCTCCAGCTTCTGGTATAAAATAAACGTCTGGATGTGTAATAGTGAATAGATAAATACAGGAAGTCTGTGCTTTGTATTCCCACAGATGTCAGTCACTGGCATCCACAGGGGGTTGGGGGCAGGAGCCAGGTTGCAGGAGCCAAAAGTATTCCCCTACTTAGAGGTTCCTGTTGATCTCAGGGTCTTTCCTGACAATCACTAACAATCAGACAGCTAACATTATCTAACTGCCATCTCCTGTTTGTTCTGCCCCCACGCCCACCTTCAACCTTGAATGTCTTACACAAGACCCCTAAACTGCCATCATGACGCAGTTTCCCAGCAACAGGCTGTCTCTCACCACAGAAATGTCCCCTCATAGGCCATTAATCAAGAGAAGTCCCTCCTACTTGGCTCATACAGTAACATCCAGCCAAAAAGAATACTGCATGGCCCCTTATGCTAAGCCAAACTTCAGTCTCCCCCAATTATGTCCACTTACCTTCTTGCGAAGCTCGTCCAGGATGGCCTGGTAGCGGCTGTAGTCATTGACATCAGGGCCTCTTTTCTCCAGGGCCTGGCGGATTTTCACCTCCAGCTTGTTGTTTGCTTGCTCCAGGCTGCGCACCTTCTCCAGGTAGGAGGCCAAGCGGTCGTTCAGGTTCTGCATGGCTCCCTTCTCGTTGCCCATGATGCCGCTCATGGCCTCCCCAGTGTTCACCTGCACTGAGTAGCCAGAAGAAGAAGCCGGGGCGCCGCGTACCCCAGAGTAGGAGACTGAAGAGATGCGGGTCCCCTGGCCCCCAGCTCCACCATAGATGCTGGCTGCCCGGTAGGCAGGGGCCATTGACGTGCGGGTGATGGAGGTCTGTGCCAGGGGCACATTAGAGCGGCTGGAGCGGATGGAGTTGGAGGTTCTTGTGCTCATGGTGACAAGTGTGTGCAAGTAAAAGTGAGTGGGAGAGAGAGAGAAAGAGTTGAGCTTAGCACGAGAGAGTTGAGCACAAAGACACACAGGACAGCAAGGGAGAGCACAAGTCCCTGCTTTATAGGCCTGGCTAGAAACCACGGGTTCAGTCCCTCCCTATCCAGGGCTACTCCCACCCCCTGCCCTAACCCCTCCCTCTGTCCACTCATGCCGGCCTCCTCTGCTGCTGTCTGAGTGACTCTGAGCTGCCTTCTGCTGACTAATGCAACTACTTTTGGTAAGACTGCATAGTAGGCCTTTGTGTCTCATAGTATGGGCTTCCTTATAAAGAAAAAAAACATGTGGTTTCGGTTTTTATCATGGAAACATGAAACATGGAACATCCAGTGGAAAATGGTCAGGATGCTTGACTTTTCTGGTTTCTATTAGGGAAAGATTGCCATAAAAAGCCCAACTAGAACTAGTAAACTACCTAGTAAAGAAACCCTTTTCAGTAAAATGCATCCTGTGCATCTTCAAGCGGATATCTTGTGCTCCACCCCTGCTGGGGTGTGAAGGCAACCAAATAACAATCCATCAGGCTTTTAGGTACACAAGCAGGGAGAGCACAAGGAGAAGGAAGACGTCCTTAAACCTCAGAACCGGAGGCCTCCTAACCTCCATTGTTTGTTATAGGGGCTGTCCCCTCTTTATATTTCACACACAGGATTAGCTACAGAGACATCGTACCACACACTGATGGTCTGTATTTCATAGCAATAAATGTTATGTTTGGGTTTGAGGGGATTAAAGAAGGACATGCAAAATAATGAGATGAAAACTGTTTCTACCTAAAGAGTTGTTTCACATACAAAACAAAATGTTTTCTGAGAGGATTTTGGTTTAGGGTTTGGTAATAACAAATTCTTACAAATAACAAAATCTTTTTTTACTGAACTTAACTACTGAATACAGAAATGTGTAAATCTTCTTCTCAAAAAAATTTCATAATATTGGGCTCAAGTATAATTCTGAATAGTTTAGCGTGTCCATGTTTTTAATCTGTTGGGCCTCCAGAAGCATGTACAGTAAGCTTTCAGAGGAAAGTACCCCACATTTAAATGTGAAATGCCACTTTGGATGTAATATCCACAATCAAACAATATTGTCTTCAAAATCTAAAAAAATGGTAGTAAACCCATTTTCCTAAAAGAACAAGTTTGGAAAAGCTTTTCTGTCTTTGGCACAGATACTTAAACAAACTTTCCAGTAAGCAGAAGGGTAAACCCTGCCTGTCCCACCCTGTTTACTCAGGATGGATGAGTCAGTGATGTGGACAGATGCAGATCATGCAGGTGGTCTCATTTGGACTTGACATGCAGTTTGGACTTGACATGTTTGGACTTGACATGCAGACACAAATACACCCACACACACACCTTACTTAAAAACTTTCTACAGCACAGTAAGTTCAAGTCTGTAAAGCTCCCCTACCTGACCACCATATCAGTCAAAAAGATGAAGTCTCGATAAACTACAAAGGATTACTAACAAGGCTATCATAAGCCACTTTACGCCCAAGTTACCTGCAAAGGGTAGCTGTCATTTCACTCTTAGTCAGTGTGTGTTTAAACATTCATGAGGTTGATGTTGATAATTTACTGCTCAGCCCCAGAGGATCCATAACACCATATATGGAAAACTACCAAATGGCTTAGCAAATCAGTGACCAACCTCTTCAATCCCTAGTGACTTACGTTAACCTCATTCCATACCAACTGTGTGAAACTATTACACAAGCCTCTTGTTTGAGTGTCTAGCGTGCCAAACACTGCACTGGCATCTCAGGTGCATTGTCAGTCAGGGCCTCTGCGCAAACACTAATCAGCGGAAACCTGTAAACTTACATGTCGGTGTTTACACATAGCAGCAAGGTGTCACAGAGTGAGTGAGTGAGGCATGTCTGTGCATCTGGGCTGAGTGACCCATTCACTTTTTAGGCTTTTTTATTCCACAGCCAGACTTCATGCCATTGTTTCCCATAGCTGCGACACCCTCATGCCCTGGCACAGAAATGGGCACTCTCTCAAAGACAGGGATTCATTTGTACTCGGCCCTGTTGCTGCTGGACTGTGGAGTTTACTTGTTGTGGGTCTGGAAGGGCCTTGGCAATCCAGCCATCCACTAGCATGGTGGTCTTACACGAGTTCCTTTTCATCTTATACCAAGAGTCAAATAAGAACAAATGTGGGTATGGCAGTAAAATATTCCCCAAGTGTAAAAGGGGACTTTAGTATGTTATTTTATAACAAATCATTGCCAAGAAAAGAGAAAACAGCATTAAGGGTTCAAATGTAGCACCTCTGAACTTTAGTTCCCAAAATGACCGTGAGCCTGAGCGTGAATGACCAGACTATGACTGTGAAACCCATCCTTGAGAACCTATCATTTCCAAACACCTGCAGGCGTGAAACCTTTGTTTTCTAGACATGGCATCAAACCTGGGCGTCATATGGTCAATAGACACCACCTGGAAAAATGATGAAACAGGTGAATGCAAGATTCCTGAGAACCCATATGGGGTGTGAGAACAGGAGCTAGAGGAACTCTCCCATTAGTCATGAGTGTGACTGTGTGTATACACACCTTTCCTTAGATGATAGGGTTGACTAGTTCCAACCAGAGGCATCTGCCATGAGATTTGTATGTTCAGAACCACAAAGCAAAGTAACCATGGTCCCAGACAGTGCTCGATTTATGGTCTGCGATTCTTGTTGGGAAGTGAGAAAGAGGCTTCAGCAACATATCTTCACAACTGTGTGCAAGACACTAGTAGGGGCCCTCTTGATTTATTATTTTTCTGTCTAAAAAAAAGAGTGCAGAGGCCTCAACCGACCCACCCACACACACACACACGCACGAACACACAAAGTGGGCACATCCAAGTAGATCACTATGTTAGAAAACCCAAGCAAACCTTCTACAAGTTTGAAAAGACATACTGTTTGCTCTCCAAGGGTACAACAGGGCGTTTGTTTCCACACTGTAAAAGAATGGAAAAAGGGGAAAGGGAAGGGGCTCGTCTCTTTTCTCTTTAAGTGTCAGAGTTTTCTTCTCTGTGTTGAATTGGATGTGGGCTATTACAGTTTTCCCACAATGGTGACACACCGAAATTCAGTGGGAGTTTTATCCTCTTACAGCCATTAAGCATTCTTGACATATTATGTAAGTAGAAGTTTCAGCAGTAAGATGAGAAACACTATTTATTTTGCACCAGTGTGAACCAGAAAGGAGGATTGCTTATCTCTTTTTGTGACTTTCTTCCATCTTGGCCCACCCTGTGCTGCTCATGGTCAGAGAAATGCCTCATGTGTTTGCTGTGGTCAGCATGATTGCGTGAAAGGGGTTGGGGGAGTGTTAGGACCATGTATCAGTCCATGCTTCCTTTTTGCCTGCTTAGCAACCACCAAACACAGCCACTGGTAGAACCAGTCCCATCACTCATGCAGAGACTGTTAGTCTACTGGAGGTGAACTGAAAAATCATTATCGGTCTGCCAATGAGAAGATGCGTCAGTGGCGGACTTGCAATGAATGAACTAAGTATACAGCATAGTAGTTCTTCAGATGTATACAAAGGATACATAATTAAAGTACCATATTATACCAACTAATACTATCACTAAAAAGTAAACTAAACATGGCTAATTAAAAAAAACCTTGGCTGATTGTGCAATGGATTTTTCTGTTGATCTTTTCTTGGTCAGTGACAAATTGCTAAAGTTGCAAATCGTTTGGTTAGTTTGGTAAAATGCATTCCTGGCTAAGCAACCTGGTCTATGTTATGTCAGTGATAAGTCCATTCAAAAGGCGGAGCATTAACCTCCCGTTTAAATCCTCCCCTCTCTTTTGTCCCTGTCATGTCTCTCTTCTACATTCTATCGGCTGAAAAACAGACTTTGGTCCTTACCAGGACCTCATCTCCTGATGGAATGTGGCCTGAGAACAGATAAGAGCAGAAAAGAGGGGAGGATGTGCACATGTCTCAGATCCCCCCAACCCCCTCCAGAGGGGATAGCTAAGGCTACAGTGTTCTGGGAGACCATCCAAGGGTGCATGACACGTTTCTCATAGGCTCCTCTACCCCCTGTGTTTGTTATTGCATTCTTCTGTTTTCTCATCTGAGCTGCTAAGACAAGCAATTATTAACGTTTGCTGCCTAAATACTTAAATAACCTTGATGTCACTGACCAAGTGTTACCCTTTTATAATAATAATAATAAAAATAAAAATAATAATAATATGACCCTGTAATTGTTGTTAATTACAAACAAAAAGGAGAGCTTGTAAGATTCTGAGTCTGTCATACACTATCCCATGTCATACAGTAAGTCCACTCCACATTTCCTGATGTTTGCTAACAAGCTACCCGTCTTCTCTGGAGGATCCATGTGTAAAGTGATCCTTCCTTCCTCCCTCCCTCATCAGTGGCCATATGGGCACTGGCTTGCCAGAAATGTTTTCATTTGTCATACATGTGTCCATTTTGCCATCCCGCTCCCTCTCTGTCTCCCACATTCAGTTAAGGCTGTGCCAACTTTATCATGACACATTTGGGCTTGCAGATGCTTCACTAGACGCTTGAAGCCATTAAAGAACAATATTATTGTTGACATTTCTCAACTTGAGCTCTATCCACAAACACTTCTCCTTAAGGACATATTCTAAACACTGGTTTCCAGCACATCCTCTAGAACAAAGGCTTCAATTAAAAGAAAAAGTTTTTTTTGTGAAATAACATTGAAGCTTACCTGGCAACTAGCCTGTATACAATGAATGTGATGGTAGTGAGTCTATTTGTGAAATGGGAATTTATAAAATGATGTGTGAGTCTGAAGCTTGTGAAATGATATCTGAGTTGACTGACTGAATTGAATATATTCACCTTCATACTTAAGAATACTGTATGGTGCTTTTGATATTCTATACTATCCCTCCCTCTGTTTCTTGTGGATATATCATCAGTCATGTGTGCTTAATCAAAAAAGAAGCTCTGACCTACTGTACTGTGTGCTCTGGTTGATAACCTAACTATGGTGAGCCTCTCTGAGATGACACAGAAAATAAGAAAATAACATGAAAAATATCCAGAGCTGCTCTTTGTTTTGTTTATCGGGTTGTTTATTCAGGTGTGCGTGGCATCTCTGGGCCTAGAGGAGGCCAACTCAAAGGATATCCTGCCCCCACACAACTACTGAACTGTGCCATAGATTTAAATGTATTTCTTTATATTCTCTTGTTCTTTGGGATGATTACCCTTCCTCCTCCAAAAGTCTCCATATTGTGCCAATGAACCTCTGTCATTCATGCATCAGTCAAGGCTTCTTCTCCTCGTGTGTATGTGACACATCATGAGTATATATGCCTACCGTACCTACCGTAACCTGTCCCAATTAAGAGCAGGCCCTCTAGTGGCTTTGGAGGAGCAGTTCCTCCCAGTGACACCAGGTGGGAGGAGAGCGTTTTGCAGTAGCTTAAAGGTGAGCTAGCGAAATACTATCCTTTCTCTCCTTTATTGACTAGATCCCCTGCAATGGATTGGGAATGGGAATTATGACAGAATGCCTTATGGTCTATCATTGCTGTCCCAAACACTGGTTGAAACCACACCTTTTATTAAATGCCCCCTGTGAGCTTAAACCAAATAAACTCCTTTGCCATATTTCCAAAACAAGGAGTCTAGACATGGGTCAGGGGAATATGGAAGCCACGCCCAAGCTTTTAAAAATGTGTCCAGCTGCCCTGTGAACAATGCCTGCCTAAACTAAAGGAAATAACAGGCTCCACATGTCCTGTCCAGGGTTTCACTCTCTTGCTCCATTCCTTTCCCCTGCAGTCTCTCCACTCCTCTTTTCTGTTCCTAATCAAGACTTCTTTCTCCTCATTCCTCTCTGACTCACTTGACCAGAAACCCTCCCCCAACTCCCTAACTGCCCACTCGCTTCTCTCTCTATCTTGCTCACTCTCACTCTTATGCAATCTCTTTCTTCTCTCTCATTTTTCTTCCCAGAAACTTACAGCCAGTTTGCTTGCACTCATAAGGAAAAAAAGAGAGAGAGAGACGGGCGGTCTGGGCAATTGACTCTTTTCACTTATTGGTTATTAAGAAATGAGCAACACAATGAAGCTGCCTGTTACTCAAGCCACCTTTATGACCTTGGACAATCACATCTACTCTCTGTTTTATCTGCATGATGTGCTAATGATTAATCAGACATGACTTAGACTAGTCTGTGTAGACAACAAAGACTTGTGATGTGATCACAATGGGGTCAACTGGACCAAACAGCCAAGACAGGGTTGTAGTTCCTCAGATATGTAAAATAGTCCTATGGCCAAGATCAGACTGGGAAACATAGAATCCAGAAGAGGGTGGGGCACTAGAAAACACTTTGGAGGTTTTTTGTTGATAAGATCTAGATTCAGCAACACAATGGAATTTTCAGACTCGTTCAACACCTCCTGACAAACTCTCACAGTGCAAGCTGACATTAGAACTTTTCTTCAAGAAAAAAAAAAACATTTGTCTACTGAGAGACTTTATTGGGACACAAATGCTGATGAGTGGATGGGCATGTTCAGACAGACGCATGTCCCCTGCTCCCGACCCACAGAGAATGAGGGAAAGAAAGAGAGACTGTTTGTGGACAGAGGCATGAGGAATGAGAGTGAGGAATTGGACACCACACATTTTTCGCCTAAGTCCATAAATCTTTGGCCCTTACTCTCTCCCGGGTGAAAAAAGAAAAATGCTTGCCCTCCCACTCCCATGCACCCCACCCACACTCCACCCGTTCTCCACCCTCCCACCCACTCCTCTTGGGCCACAGCATTCCTTTCTTCTGCCATCATACCTGCAGGGCTTTCCAAAAGCACTGTCTCTCTTGATCTGGCTCAAGGGCTTCGGACAAAAGCTCATGGTGTTGTCTGATTCCAGATTTGCACTGGCTTCTGGAAGGGAGAGGGACATGGCTGGACACACCAGGACAAATATTAACTGAGAAGGCTGAAACTACTAAACTACATTCCTATTTCTACAACTCCCTCCAGTAAATAGTGCTTGTGGCCAGTTTGGACGTGAAACTGTTTGACAGAATTTGTGATCAGTGCAGCCAAACTTGATCATGTTTTATAATGTTTTTGTAAAGAAAGCTTGGATAGGCTCAGAAATTGTGAAGATGTAGCATATCATTATGGATTTCATGTTTATACAAAGAGGTCCTAATCCTAATCCTAATTTGTATTTCACTGTATTCATATGATCATGTTTATTTATTGGTTTCTGATTAAAAATAGGTCCTGTATGCTTGATTTTGTTTATACATGGACTGTAGCCACACCCACATTTTCACTGATCCATATTTAGAAGGTTCACATGCCTTGTATTAACAAATGCACCATGGGCCTTATATCTATTAGATTAATGGATTAAAAAAAAAGGTTAGCCCACAAACACACAAGAGCCATTTGATGATAGATCTACAAGTAAAATAACAGGTGTCTTTATGTTTGTTTTTATTTTTGTATGGTTTTAGTTAACAACAACAACTCTTCAAGTATTCAGTTCTTAAAAAAGTTTCAAGACCATTTTAAAAAAAAAACAGCCACATGTGACAGTCACAATGCCAATTAAATGTCGACCTTCCTGTACCAGATGAAATAAATCCATTCAATGACAGCAAATCTAAAGAATGTCATAACATTTAAGAAAATGTCTGGAATTTGAGGTTTGCATTTACTGCCACTGAAGATTATTTTCACAGACCTGTGCAGTTTGATAGACCTACACCACCTTATTGCCTGCAATGGACTGTATGAAAAAAAACCCCAATGGGTTTGTACACACACACACACACACACACACACACACACACACACACACACCATAGACCTACCAACATACGCATGTACAGACCCTGTTTGTGTTCTCTCCACCCACACAGATCAGATAAGCTTCTAATAACACATTAGGAGCAGAGGTAGGCACTTACATTTTCCCACTTCTGTGTGACGTGAGTCTTTGATAAAGAGTTACACTCCTGATAAGGCACTAATTGTTGCTCAGAATACTTCTATGTATTTTACTTCAATTAGTGTGTAAATCTTCTTCATCTCTCTACTGTATGGAATCTATTTATGGAAAAAGACAGCGACACAGTCCAAAGAGGCATGAAAGGGCCGTCAAATCAAATACAATCAGGAAAGCAAGATGCACATACCAGGCCATAGCACCATGCAGCATGGGTTTAGTTCAAGACAGTTTTTCATATTTGCCAACAGCATGACCCCCAACCTTCTCTAGTGTGTGCTCAGCTTTAGATAACTCATGTCAAAAGATATATTATTATTATTATTATTATTATTATTACTATTATTATTATTATTATTATTATTATTAGTAGTAGTAGTAGTAGTAGTAATAGTATAGCAGTAGTAGTAGTAGTAGTAGTAGTATTGACCATGCTATTACAGCTGTTTTTATTTAGCCCTTAATTTTGAAAACACACTATGTTTGTTAGTCATATAGCCAGATGAGTGCCTATATATTTATCTAAACATTTGTACAGAAAGAAAAATTCTGCACATCACAACTCACTCATTCATCCCATCCAAGATCTGAAAAAACAGTGAAAGGAGTTGCAAATTAACCACGGTGTGCAGAAATTTAGATTCATAATTAGATTTAGATTTACTGAGCAGTGCTGTTCTGTCACTGCATATTCCCATGTATATTCCCTCTAGGGAAACCTAAAGTTACTGTACAATGCTAGCAGTAGCCTAGCTTTGCCTGCATCCACAGCCCCATGCACAGCAAGCCCCTGATCCATGATCAGGTGCCAAAGCAACCATGTAATTGCTTGTGAAGCAACAAATTGTTGTTTTGCAGGCAGCAGCGCTTTCTTCTAGAATGTTGAAAAAGGTGAAATCAGGGACGAAAGAACTCAGAAAGAAGAGCTCGCCAGCCAAAGTCGCTCTTCTATTTTAATATGACAAGTAGAGTGGCAGAGGCCAGGAAGTAGTTTGCGAAAGACTGCAGTTACTTATTTAGAGCTATACTTTCCTTAACCCTTTCCTGCTCAGCACACACTAGGGATTCCTGCTGCCAACTCACACAGACTGTGTGAAAAGAAGTTACTTATGGGTGTAGTGGTCACATCCATGCAACACTCAGTCTTGTGATATGTGGCCTCAGCTCCCCTCATGCCGAGGTGCGCTTGTCCATATTTGTGTAACACGAGAATGGATTGCATCATGACCTGATGTCACATATTTCCCTGTTAATCTAATTCTGAATCCTCCCCTAGTGAACACTTACCTCACTTATATGACAGAAAGCTCTCAAAGCAGACAATGTTTTGACAGCTGCGAGTGCAGTTAAGGTTAATGCCTTGATGCATTATGGACTGCATGCCCCCTGTAGATGACAGCAGATGTTTTAGATGTGTAGATGTTGCTGAAAAGAAATATTGGACGCATGGGTGATAACATTAGGCACTGGCATGTAGGCACTTTTGAGGGACTAACTGAGGTCTTTTTGTTGATAATTAACTAATAGACACTCATAGCTTGAAAACTTTAAACTTGTTTAGACAAGTTTGTATCAAACGACAGTAAAAACAAGTATCTAACAAAATAAGATCTTTTACATTTTTTATATTTTTCCCAGACAAGGGAAATGCTTCAAGCATGATAGCAAATTGGTGAATGCTTTTTGTGCTAGTCAAACATTCCTAGAGATTCCAGTCTGTCATCCCAATATTATCACTGAGAAACCTGGCTGAGAGTACGTCATGCCTTTTTTTTTGCCTAATTTCTTTTAAATTCTCATTTTTAACACACAAGTTTGTTGCCTTGTATTGTATTTTGTTTTGTTCTCTGTACAGCACATTGAGTTGCCACTGTGTATGAAATGCGCTTTATAAATAAAACTGCCTGCCTTGCCTTGCCTTGCAGACACCTGATGTCAAACCAGTTTGTTAAATCTTGATTATTTCTTGCACTCTCCGCTCCTACAAACACAGCCGTGGGTCCTAAAGACGTCTGGGGGCAGACTACAGTCAATGCTGCCAGTTTATTACAGTCAGACAGGTTGGACAGGTGGCCGGAGGGGGCGTCTCTCTCTGGGTGTGTGCCAGAGCTGCATGTCTCTGGAACATACAGGCACAGTGTTGGGCCAAGTGTGTTGACACAGAAAACTAAACAGGACATGGGGGGAGGAGTGTGTGTGTGTGTGTGTGCCCGTGCGCTTTCCCCCATTGATACTGCCACACCCAAGGTAGACCAGCTGTGGTTGCAATATGAGTAGGATCCCACCCTAGTCTGTGATGCAAAGCACGCTGGCCCATGCGGCACCTTTGTGATATAGTGTAATTGCAGCTATTCATCAGGTGGAACTGATTACAGTCTGCAGTAGGCCAACATGTTACCAATGCAGTGTAGGACATTAGAAGCACTATGATGTTTAGGATTGAATTGGAGCCACAGACACAGTCATCATAGATGGCTAAGGTTGTGTAGTATGGAGGACGTTAGGACACTAATGGCTTATAGTTAATCATTTTTGGTTATTCTATGTCATCTGTGTGTGCTTTAGAGTAGATGAGGGAACATATGCTTACACGGTCAGGTTGTGAGCAGAGGGACCTACTGTACTATCAAGAGGTCAGATAAGCATTGTGTGCTCACTATGCTGCGGATGTGCCCAAACAAGCCCTGTCTTGCTCTGTCAAGTGAGGGACTTGTAGATGAGTGAGCTTTGTCACATGCTTTGGTGCATCATACTTTGATCTTATTATATCCTTGCAGATAATTGCATGTCATGTCCGACTGCTCTCATCCGCATCCCCATGGCAACGGCGCTAACTTTCCACCGCAGGAAGTTGTGCGTCAGGCTGCACCGCAACAAACGAGAGCCATGTGTGTATGGGGGTTTTGTAACACCGTTGCCATGGTAACCTGGGTGTGGTCACGACACAGAGCAGTAGAGGGAAGTGCAGTGGAAAAGGAGAGAGTGATATGTCTGCTTTAGACAGACACATTGAGGAAAAACAGGTGGGACAGAGATAGAACTACAGTAAGTCTGGTTAAAAAGAACAGAACTTTGCACTGGGATTTAATACACATTAAAGTTATGATGAGTGAGAAAAAAAACTTTTTTTCACATTCCTGGACAGAAAACAGGTTTCACTTTGAGAGTAGGTTTCAAGCTTCAAGAGTTTACCATACATCAGTCAGGAGTTTCTCTCTCTTTTAAGTCCAGGGCTTTTACATGTGAGATAAGTAATGCAGTGGCTGTTACAGAAAGGGGGTGTGCCATCTAAGAGCTAAGCTAAGGTTTCATCCAATTTGCAGTTTCACCAGCAGTAGGGCTCACACGCTACAGGAGAGGTTTTATTTTCATTCATTTTCAACTGTCTGAGTTAATACGAAAATGGTTTTGCACAATTTAGAAAAATAGTCTTGTTTACTTAGAACCAGTCACACTTTAGTGCTGTGGAGTTATGAGCATCCAACGTCACACTCACTCTGCCTCAGCATGTCCACTCAAATACTCAGTGGCTCACAGGTCAAAGTTTAAAACCAATGCTACTGTAGTCCCATGTGACCAAGAGCACACACGGGAGAATAGGGCGGCTTATTCCACCATGATCTTTTTGTACACATGCAACGCCCGATTCAGTGTCATATGGACGCGTGCAAATAGCCCTGTTTGAGGAGTTTGAATAACTACATGTCCCTGTTTGCTGACTTTGAATCCAGGGCAATTGCTCTGCTTGCAGTAGATATCATCCAGGTCTTCAGCAGTGAGAGAGTGTGTGCATGTGCATGTGAGGAAAAGAATACCAAGCAATCAACTTTACAGGGGAACAGATAATACACTCATGAGAGGGAGAAGGCAGGCTTTGTTTGTTCAGAGATTTAAAGATAAGCATGGAATGTTTCTTGACACGTTTAAATGAGGTAACAGGTCATTCGGGTTTCCCTTCTAGCAAAAGGCATGTAAAACAGCCTGTACTGTACTGATGTTGTCTAATGATTGTGTCACAACAACAAAACAAACAATCAAACCTGCAAACAAGGATAAAATAAATGTGCTTGACTGATATTTAGAAGAATATACTCACAACTGGAACTATTGATGTAATATCTCTATAGTGTTCCATGGGAAGAGAATATTTGAAATAAATGTAGTGAACCCACTTTTGTGAGATACTATATATCTCACATCGAGACCACATCAAGCTGGCTGGAGGGGGCCTTAACCTGAACAGGAAAGGTGAAAAGGAAGGGAGTGTCCAAGCACAAGTTTATTATTACAGTGGATAACAATGCAGGGCCAAAAGACAAACATGAAAAACAAATCAAAACAAACAAAATAATGCTATGAACAATGACAATGAGAAGGAGACAAAACACATTATAAGCATTTAGCCCTAGTCTCAAGGTTACAAGCATGAGTGAAATATTTCAAGTTTTACACCTCTCATTACCATAGAAGGCAGTGCACTATAATGCTCTCATCCGCCAAGGCTGACCATCTACTGTATGACACAAACACCATTGATTAAATTGATTATTTATGCCGTCTGTCTGCGTTACTTTACGATTTTACTGAATCATAGTTCTATTCAGACATGGAGATAGACGATTAGTGTGTCACCTCACAGCTGAAACTTGTGCTCAAATCATGCCAGAACCAAATTAGCAACTGGAACCAGCAGTAAACACGTCTCTAAAAGTTCATACTACTGTTTGATGATCCACAGTTCAACTCCACTGCCTACTCCTGCTTTCATTTTGTTTTCCTACCAATAAACTGATTAAGGCCAGAACTGAACACTGTAGTGTTTGTTTCAAATGTAGCTGAAAAAATGTTGTATTTCTTGTGCTATCAGTTTATTATGTTGGTCTCTTCTCACAATTGTACAATGACCTTGTCAAATGCTGGCTTGAGGATCCAGAGCCTACATGTCATGGGGAAGTTTAAGACTAGATTCCATCACACATACAAAAAATGGTCTTGAACAATCGTGAAAAAACTTGCACCATAGAGATGGGGTGGGGGTGCACTATGTGTAATGCAGGCATTAGGGAAGAGTGTATCCTTTCAGCTCCACCCCCCTCCCACCTCTCCAGCGTGAGCCCTAAGCCCGTGGCCCCTCCCCCTGACTCCACCTCCCTGGCTGTGTGATATAGTGCGTGAGGAAGCCTGAAGGTCTTTCTATCTTGCTCGGGTTACTCCAGCACTGAGCCAGGCAACTCACTCCCTCCTTGGTCTTTCTGTGCCGTGTCGCTGCACCAGCTTCAGCTTCTAGGATGTCTTACACTAAAACCAGCTACAAGGTTACCTCGTCCTCCTCCGGGACGGCGCCTCGCAGCTTCAGCAGTCGCTCCTATGCTGGGCCCAGCCAGGTCAGGCAGAGCTACAGCGTGCGCAGCTCTGGCTATGGTGCAGGAGGCATGGGAGGTGGGATGGGAGGTGGGATGGGTGGAGGCAGCTACATCTCCAGCTCCTCTGTCTATGGCCTGGGCTCCAGTATGGGGGGCATGGGAATGGGCATGGGTGGTGGTGCTGTGCCCCCCATCACAGCTGTCCAGGTGAACAAGAGTCTGCTGGCACCCCTGAACCTGGAGATTGACCCCACCATCCAGGCTGTTCGTACCCAGGAGAAGGAGCAGATCAAGTCCCTCAACAACCGCTTTGCCTCCTTCATCGACAAGGTATGTAAAGTTGAATTAGTCTGACAAGCTCGCGCTAAAACTGATCTGAAGTCAGGTACTGCAACATCTAGAGATTCTAGAGAGAACTTTGAGTAGACTAGCTGAGTCATGAACACAGAAAATAAAGGCTGACTTTCTTCAGTGGAAGGAAGTTACCATATAAAAGTGCAACATTAACTACATTGGGACAATGGTGACACAGAATCTAGAAGAAGCCTAGTGTGACACCTAGCTGTACAACAGAGAATCAGGGAGTGACTCAAATTAAAAGGGCGAGGTGACTTCCTCTTGAGTCTTGATTTAATGTTTTTTTCTGCTCTCATGGGAGGTAAGTTAGTGTGGCTATCTAGGGTGTGTCCTGAGCATATACTCCTTCACCTTTGGGAATGGACTTACTCAGAGGGATGGGCAATCATTGGTTGTTCACACCATAAACTTTCCCTGCATAGAATTGAGTTTCATAAAAAAGTAGAAGTTTTTAGAAAACAGTTTTTTCTCTAAAGGATTTCAGATGAAAGTGCATGGGTTTCCCCCCATATCACATTCAAACCCTGAAGAAATAGTTACATCCTGATATGGTGCAAACAAATGAAGAGAGTAAAAAATCCTGTGACACGTTGCAGTCTTGTGTTTCATGGCTATGCTGTTTTTCTCTCTCTGTCAGATCTCCACAGAAAATCTTCAGGAGAGTTAATATTTAAACAGGGCAGCTGGTTTGTTTCAGGTTCAGGCTAAAAGTAGGGGTGTGGTTACATAACTTTTCCATTCCTCTTGGACAGAGAGAAATAATCAAATCTCAACTGGACAAAAGTTTATATTTCGCTCATATTGGGCCTCACATGATATCATCTGCAAATGTTTCAGCAATTTTTCTGTTACTCATGCTGTCACTGCTTTGGCATTTTATTATTGTGAAATAAGTACTGTCCAACATCACCTGCCCAAACTTTGTAAAAATGACCCCATTTATTGCAGAGATATCATGGGTTTTTCCACGCTGCGTGTCTTAGGTTCTAGTCTCTGCTTTTAGTAGAGTGTTGTACTGTATGCCTATCTCAGTCCCAATTCTTTATGGCTTTGCTATGTCCAGTGAAAACAGGAAAAATGTAAAAGGCTGACCTCAGGTCAGTTCTGCCCATATCCCTATGCCTCCCCTCTTGCAGGATATGCACAGTTTCCTTAGAAAAAAAAACACTGTTGCCTTGGAAACTTGCACACACTTAAACATTTGGACACAGTCCCATTTAGACTATGACGAACATTTCACATGTGGTTGTGCTTTCTGTGCACCACTAGCCAGTCGGCCAGGGAACCTCAAAAACAGTGACTCTGTATCTGCAATGCCAATTTGGAAAAAATAAGTAGATGCCAAACTCCACTGTAGGCACAAGAGTGTGATTCATCCTTAGTCAAGAGAAATTTGAAAAAGCATGTGCTCCTTCTTTGTCCACGTAGGTGCGCTTCCTGGAACAGCAGAACAAGATGCTGGAGACCAAATGGAACCTGCTCCAGGGCCAGACCACTGCCCGCTCCAACATTGACTCCATGTTCGAAGCCTACATTGCTAACCTGCGCAGACAGCTAGACAGTCTGGGCAATGACAAGATGAAGCTCGAGGCTGACCTCCACAATATGCAGGGCCTGGTGGAGGACTTCAAGAACAAGTGAGTCAGCCTTGTAATTGGAGAACTTTCCTCCGAATGGGAGGCTGCCAAAATGCCAACCTCAAATGTTCCCTGCCTAAATGGGTTGCAGTGAATACAGACTGGGGAAAAAGTTGATTGGGGTATGGAAACAGTTTAGAGTTATTACTCCTCTGCTATGTTCCTTTCCAGTCAGGAAAAAAAGGACAAAGGAGCTTACATTTGCACTGACATACACTCACCACAAGCAGAATCCCTCTGAAGTTGGGGCTTGAGCTTTATGTCTGTACAGTTTTACACTTCATTCAGTCCTGGCATTTGTAGCACTGTACTGGCATGGCACAAAGAATCCATTGCATGCCCAGTAAAAAGGATATCACTTCCACAGAGGAGTAACCCACTTTACATGCTCAAACAGCATTATCTGCCAAATGCAAATGACTTCAGTAGTGCCATGGTAACAGGGCACAGTGCCATGCCTTTTGAGCAGTTGATCTCAAAATGTATGATGAGGTCACTGTCTGTCTGGGACAAATGGCATGATTTACAGAAACAACTTGGGCAACAAGTTTCCCTTTCCACTAGAGGGTGGCAGCACTTTGCCTCCCTCTAGTGGAAAAATTACTATGATATCCAACTTTCAGAAATATCCAACTTGAGGACATGTTTTCTCATTTAAGGTCAATGAACTGAATGACTGATTCAAGTAATATTTTAAACTAACTGATTTATATCCAAAATATAAGTACTATAAATAGATTCCAATTCTGGAATGCTGAAATAGCATGCCAACTGCTACTGTAAAAATATAAAGTAAAAACAATTACACTAAATAGATTCTTTTTCATTTTTATAGGTATGAAGATGAAATCAACAAGCGCACAGAATGTGAGAATGACTTTGTTCTAATCAAGAAGGTGAGTAACTGTTTGGATGAACAGATGGAATGCAGTGGCTAAGCAGAAGAAGAATAAGTTTGGTTGGAGATGCCATGAGTATTAACAGGCTGTTTTCCCTCTCAGGATGTTGATGAAGCTTACATGAACAAGGTGGAGTTGGAAGCCAAACTGGAAAGCCTGACTGATGAGATCAACTTCCTGAGACAGATTTATGAGGAGGTAAATCACATGCACAGTACACATGGTAGTTATGTCAAACACCAGATATTTGCAACTTTCTAATGACAACTAACAGAGTTAAAAGCTATATCACATATGTTTTGAATTTTGTATGTTGTAGGAAATCCGTGAGCTGCAAGCCCAGATCAAAGACACTTCCGTTGTGGTGGAGATGGACAACAGCCGTAACCTAGACATGGACGCCATTGTTGCTGAAGTGCGTGCCCAGTATGAAGACATTGCCAACCGCAGTCGCGCTGAGGCTGAGACATGGTACAAGACCAAGGTATGGTGGATCCACACTCGGCAGTCCTCTCAGCTACAACATATAAATTGGCCCATTCACATCTGATCTAATCTTTATATCTTTATTGCATTAGTATGAGGAGATGCAGACATCTGCCAACAAATATGGTGATGACCTCCGATCAACAAAAACAGAGATTGCTGACCTCAACCGCATGATCCAAAGGCTGCAGTCAGAGATTGATGCTGTCAAAGGACAGGTAAAATTCAAGATTATGTCTTTTATCAGCAATAACACATTGGGTATTGACCACAAACCAATATGCATTTGCAGAGAATTTTGCATTTGTATGTGTATAATTTCCCTTTTCATTATCAGCGTGCCAACCTGGAGAACCAGATTGCAGAGGCTGAGGAGCGTGGGGAGATGGCTGTGAGAGATGCCAAGGCCCGCATCAAAGACCTGGAGGAAGCCCTTCAAAGGGCCAAGCAGGACATGGCCCGGCAGATCAGGGAGTACCAGGATCTGATGAACGTCAAACTCGCCCTAGACATCGAGATCGCCACATACAGAAAACTTCTAGAAGGAGAAGAGGACAGGTGAGAGATGGCTATCATGGGACCAAATAGTTTGAGTACATTTTCCTGCATTGTCTCTCTAGTGCAAATGACTAACTTTTACTACTGTACCTTAACCATCCCTAGATTGGCAAGTGGAATTAAGGCCATCAACATTTCTAAACAAAGCAGTAAGTCAATCAGCACTTTTGGCATTCATAGCATGATAGGTTTAACTATATGATGTACTGCAATTTACTATGTGGTATTTATTGCCTTTATGTCAGTAGTAAACTGCTGCCTTTCCTCTGCAGCAAGCTACAGCTCATTCCCCATGGAGAGTGCTGGTAGTGCCTACAGCAGCTACTCCAGTGGCTACTCAAGCAGATATGGAGGCGGTTACAGCTCTGGAAGTGGCTATGGTGACAGCGGGATCAGCCAGAGCAAGAAGAGTGTCGTCATTAAAATGATTGAGACCAAGGATGGCAAAGTGGTGTCTGAATCCTCTGAAGTTGTCCAGGATTGAACAATTAGTCGCTAAATTAGTTTCCAGCAATGTTTCTTTTTCACTTCCTTCTTCACCATTAAACACTGTTACATTCCACCTTTAAAGTCAAGCATACTTTCACAGATGAGGTTGATGAAGTACACCTAACTCTGACCAAAGTTTTAAAGGGATCACAAATCCCACAATCCCATTGTGTGTGTAATCCCACACAGTGCCTAATTCAGAGTTAAGCATCTGCACTGGATAGCCCAAAGATATTTCCCTGGGCAATACTGTGTGTAGACTTGGGAACACATATCTGCTCCTTGTCTTTGGCAAGGAATAGCTCCATATCTTGAGTATGCTGAGATGGCTATGTGTTTGTAGATCCATAATGTATGTTGGCTCAGTTGCTTTTCTGTGACCTTGATAGATACTAAGTGAAAAACTGCCTTCCATGTCCTCTGAGGAGCTCAATTTTGCTACTAAAAATAAATGTTTACTGAAAGTTCATTGAGTTAGTGGGTGTTCTTTTTTCCTATTGGGAAATGGTTGGAGTGTATTAAATGGCTTAAGCTGTTTACAATAACCATTTGTCATTTGCATTTGCATTTGGCAGTGCAGAACACAAGGAAAAAAACTTCCTAACCTGACAACTACACTCAACAAAAATATAAACGCAACACCTTTGTTTCTGCTCCGATTTTTCATGAGATGGACTTAAAGATCTAAAATTCATTCCAGATACACAATATTACAATTTCTCTCAAACATTGTTCACAAATCAGTCTAAATGTGTGATAGTGAGCACTTCTGCTTTGCTGAGATAATCCATCCCACCTCACAGGAGTGCCACATCAAGATGCCACCCTGGAATGTGCAGTTATGTCTCACAGCAAAATGCCACAGATGCCACACGCATTGAGGGAGCGTGCAATTGGCATGCTGACAGCAGGAATGTCAACCAGATCTGTTGCTCGTGCATTGAATGTTCATTTCTCAACCATAAGCCGTCTCCAAAGGCGTTTTAGAGAATATGGCAGTACATCCAACCGGCCTCACAACCGCAGACCACGTGTAACCACACCAGCCCAGGACGTCCATATCCAGCAGGTTCACCTCCAAGATCGTCTGAGACCAGCCACTCAGACAGCTGCTGAAACAATTGGTTTGCATAACCAAACAATTTCTGCACAAACTGTCAGACACCGTCTTAGGGAAGCTCAACTGCATGCTAGTCGTCCTCATCGGGGTCTTGACCTGACTCCAGCTCGTCGCCGTAACAGACTTGAGTGGGCAAATGCTCACATTTGATAGCGTCTGGCACGTCGGAGAGGTGTTCTCTTCACGGATGAATCTTGGTTTACATTGTTCAGGGCAGATGGCAGACAGCGTGTGTAGCGTCGTGTGGGTGAGCGCTTTGCTGATGTCAATGTTGTGGATCGAGTGGCCCATGGTGGTGGTGGGGTTATGGTATGGGCCGGCATCTGTTATGGTCGAAGAACACAGATGCATTTTATTGATGGCATTTTGAATGCACAGAGATACCGTGATGAGATCCTGAGGCCCATTGTTGTGCCATACATCCATGAACATCTCCTCATGTTTCAGCAAGATAATGCACGGCCCCATGTTGCAAGGATCTGTTCACAGTTCTTGGAAGCTGAAAATGTCCCAGTTCTTGCATGGCCAGCATACTCACCAGATATTTCACCCGTTGAGCATGTTTGGGATGTGCTTGACCGGCGTATATGACAGCGTGTACCAGTTCCCACTAATATCCAACAACTTCACACAGCTATTGAAGAGGAGTGGACCAACATTCCACAGGCCACAATTGACAATCTGATAAACACTATGCGAAGAAGATGTGTTGCACTGCAAGAGGCAAATGGTGGTCACACCAGATACTGACCGGTTCTGAGTCCCCAGACCCCCAATAAAGCAAAAAACTGCACATTCCAGGGTGGCCTTTTATTGTGGGCAGTATAAGGTACACCTGTGCACTATGTCAGATCAGCATCTTGATGTGGCACACGTGTGAGGTGGGATGTATTATCTCAGCAAAGCAGAAGTGCTCACTATCACACATTTAGACTGATTTGTGAACAATGTTTGAGAGAAATGGTAATATTGTGTATCTGGAATTAATTTTAGATCTTTAAGTCCATCTCATGAAAAATCGGAGCAGAAACAAAGTTGCGTTTATTTATTTTATTTTTGTTGAGTGTATTTTGTTTACTTGATTTTCCAGCCACTTTGCTTCTATGAATGTTTTCAATTATGATTCTCAGAACAGAAGTCTTGTCTTTTTAATGTAATTCCGTAACCCTTTATCAAAACTCAATCACTTTTTCTCCCAGTGACTTCATAATTCTTGGGATAAATACATCGTTTTAATGCTCATGGTTTTCCAACAACATTGATAGAACTGTGTATCTCCACTATATATCATACCTCTAGAGCACACTGGCGGTTCTACAGGGGGGCACACAGGGGCAGCTGCCCAGGTAAAAATATATCCTGCCCCCCCACCTGCCACCCCATTTTATTTTATTATTTTTTCATGAAATCTTTTTTTTTTGTGTGAAATAATGACATTGGCCGCGTTTCCCAGATTAGTTAAGAAGCTCTTAACGCTAAGATCTTCTTTGGAGCGCTCTTAAGAATGCTGTGAACGAAGAATGCGTTTCCCAGAGTCACTCTTAGCTTAAGAAGATCTTATACTAAGAAGGAAACGTAAGATCGAGCTGACCCACTCTTAACAGCCTTCTTAGCGATCAAATGCTCACTGAGCATAGCCTGCCACTAGGGGCGTGTAGATTTCTAGGCTTTAGTCAACCTGGTCTCACGGCTTTTCGTGGTACTGTCACGAAAATAGATTCAATTGAAACGTGATACCATCACGATTTTTTCGTGCACGGACTACGTTTCCCTTATATGTATTCTTCAGTGATCAAGCTGCGTCAGGGAAATGTATATCTAATGTTCAATGTTGAAATGCGCTCAGAGTGGACAACTGGCGCAAGAAACATAGGCTTTTTGAATTTGAAATTGAAATTTTTTGGGGAATTTCACGTTTATGTGTTTATACATACATAACACAAAAAAACCCATCAACATCCCTGTGGCATTTCACAGCATATACCCTGAATTACACTCATTCCAATGCAGAATGATCCACAACACATGGTTGAAAAGGAAACCAACGTTTATTGAAAGCATAATGGTGAAGAACCGTGCATGGCAGGCCATAGAGAACATGTTACCCTCCAGTCCATGCGGCCTGCGTGACTGGGTGAGTGTGCGAAAGAGCACCAAGCAGGACGACCCTCATTCCCGATGAAGAAAAAGTCCTGTCGGTGCCCGCTTAGCTCTTTTACTTGCGACTTCCATTCTCACATGTGTGTGCCAATATTTACGGGGGTATATGCGCTAATGGGCTTGATTTGTACTTGGATACACATGGCACACACACACGTTATCAAAATGAACTTAATGACATCCGCGTGCTAACACGCTACTTATGATTTTCTTTTTATTATTATTTTTTTTAGTTTATTTTTATTTTATTATATAACACAATGTGAAACTAATTCACTAACTCAGTACTCGTCATTGATATCGCCCCTGAGCTTAATTGCACCTGTATGGTGGGACCACGGGGCGCCGAGAAAGGGGTGGGTAATCGATTTGCCAGGCATCGATTGACTCTGTTTCAGCACCACCGTGGTAAACAATTCTCGTTAAGAGCTTCTTAAGAACCTTCTTTCGCTTGATCTTAAGATTCTCCTAAGAAGGCAGTTAAGAACGCATCTGGGAAACCCCCGTATCTTAACGCTCCTTCTTAGCGATTCCTTCTTTGGAGCCTTCTTAAGTCCTTAGAAAGATCAAATCTGGGAAACCCGGCCATTATCTATCCACAGCAGCACAGCCCTTAACCTTTTCCCATCTATCCTTGCCTACTTTCCAAATATACATCCCCACCCCCTTCTGAAATTTTGAAATGTTTTCACCCCGAGAGACGTTTTTCTTCAGTCATGATTTTTCTGGATCATCATAACACTACCGCAGCTAGGATAGAAGCCAACGCTAGTCATTCTCTCCACTAGCTTGCTCATTGACCTCGGGGGTGTGCGAAATCTGCGCAACACAAAACTGAGAGTTTGCAAAAGTTACACCAATTATTGAATACTCAGCTTTAACCTCTGGTCACACTCATACTGAACTTGTCCCCACCACTTTTAAAAATGTTTATCAATTTGTCATTAATGAGGTAAAAAAAAAAGTTGATTGCAATGGCTACATATAAAGCGAAAACTCCCCCTAATAATCTACCGAAGCCGCAGAAACAACAGTTGTGCTCATTAACTTCGTTAAACAATATAACATTGTTTACATCCCCACCCCCCTCGTTAAACAATATAACATTGTTTAACGAATTTTGAGACCCAGCATCACAACACTCACCACACATATAAGGCATGGAAACGTTAGGGCCTACACACGGCTGTGGCTGTGACAGTACAGTAGAGGAGAAAGTGACCAGATATGCAGCCCATTTTTAAAAATAACTTAATGTAGGCTAATGTTAATAAGTTTTCATCTCGTCACGTCGCCTATGTTGTGAGAGTGTGGAGTCGTTTGACCTTTTGCAAAGGGTAATATGGAAATATAGTATATGGCATCATGTAAACGAGCTTTTAAAATCACTTTGGCCTACTGTAAAATAAAAAGTCTACCAGTTAACCAAAAAGAGTGGAAGACGGAAATCTGAAGACGACAAATAATTTTATTCAAAGCAGACTGCATAGCTGGCAACTGCTAACCGTTAGCTTGGCAGTAGATGAGATGTATGTTAACTGCAGTTAACTAACTGCGAGTTAATATCAAAAATTATATGCTCATTCCGTTTACAGCACATTTTTGCTTGCTGAAAAATGATCAGGGTGAAATATCAGTTCCTTTTTTTCTCTTAGACATAATGCAGGATGGTCAGCTCAGAAAAAAAAACATACTCAAAATTAGCTGTCTGTAAAAGCACTACTGGAAATGGATAATAATCATAACCTGGTTGGAGGGCGCGTAAGGTAAGACGTATGGTTTACTTCAACTTTGTGGCTATTTACTTCGGTGTATTTGTTTACACAATGGCTAAATATAATTGATATATGGCTGTTCCAAAATGGTTTATGCATAGTTGTATCGTGGTAGTAAGTAGTGGTCTGGTTGAGATTGATATCTTAACCTTGCATAAAGTGGGATTCTCCTGCACTGTTTTTACTTGCAGTCAATCTGCCTGTGACTGTGACAGTGTCACGTTATCAATGAGTGAACCTAGTGTTAGTCACCGCGGTCACGTCAGCCGGCAATAGCTTTGACGCACGGCGTCTTTTCGCAGCATTACGGTCCCCATAGGCTTCCATTCAAAAATGTCCGCGATAATCATATAAAATGAAAAAACGTTTGCCGGATGAAATTTGAGATCACTCATTTCAATTTTATAGTACACTAATAAATTGTGTGCACCTAATGAAAAAAAAATCTCATGGCTCCATATTTTTGTTTTTGAGAAATAACATTTTATCTGTAGAGGGCCTATTCATTTGCATTGTTTCAGCCTTCAAATCTTCAGATCTTCACATTTCACTCACAAAATACTACCTTAGAAGTGTTTGTATGGCCACAAGTGAACAAAATGTCAAGAATGAGCCAACTCCATAGTTCAATAAAGCGGAAAAATCATAAACAATAAACCATGTTAGACCTACTTTCACTGTAACCTGTCCAATGGCTATAAAAGGGCGCCAATGACATTGAAACACAAAACGTAGGTAAGGGTAAGGTAAGGTTTTCTTGCATTTTTTTTGTCATAATGTGGAGCTTGATATTAAGACTGTTATAATATCTGACAAGCTGTCATAAAGGCAGCTAATACCCTACAAGTTAAATTTCTTCCACTCTTTGAATGATTTTTAGAATTTGGAACTACTTTTGTGTGCACAGGCATATGTCAATGTTCACAAAACACATACAAATAACATGTTTTGTGATCAATATTTTGTCTAAAAAAAAGACGTGCATAAAATAAAACAATAAGGCTACAACAGAATAATGCATTGTTATATGATTATCTATTTATTGTAAACATTATTAGACCATTTATACATATTGCTAAATGTCCATTTACATTTTGAGTTTCCATTTACATTCTGAGTACAGTATGTACAAGGCTACACTGCATTTACTAGTCTAGTAATTCATATTCAGCACTGAACAAGTTTTGAACAGAAAAAGGTAATTCCAATATCTTTGTAATATGATTTTCAGCTTGACAGAATAAGTCACTTCACACAATTTGGGCAAAGCCATATCTCTTCTTCCTCCACCGCCTCAATGGGTATTTGCACACAGGCTGGATGACACCATTTGTAACATTGCTCAGCAGACCAGTTGGGACATTGAACCATCATTTCACCATTATCTGTTGTTCAGCAAACACAGTACACAGGCACAGAAATATATGGAAGTGTGGACAGAGAATCACAGACCCTTTTTGCCATTACCACACCAAAAATGACACAGTCATTTTATTTATACACCTTAATATAGCCAAAATCCAATTATATTGTGTTTGAACCCAACCATTAAAACAACCCAAGACAATTAATTCATTTGCATAGAATGAAATATAAACAGGAAATGTAGGTGTGTGGACAGTTGAGTCAGGCTTGGCTGAAACGTACAATGAAAAGTCAAACATTCGGATTGCAGTACTTTCATAATCATGCTTTCACTCACTTGTCTGCATTGGTTTGAAGTTATTGTGAATTGCCATTTTTCATGTGCAAAGTATAAGGAAGCTGTTGGTATATGACGGCAGACCAGAATAAATCATGCTGTTGTTATTACCTCATTATTACATTTGTCCTCTGACTTGCTCCTATACTTAAACAATAATGAAAAAAAAAACACTAATGCAAATGATGATGTCAATCCACATGGTATTCAGACAAAGTGATAGGCCTAATCGTAACAGGCTATGAGAGGTCATTGACAGTGGATTTATCTGATACACAATTTTATTTTGCTTCAAAATGTTTTATTAAGTACTGTAATCATTTAACACTTCCATCATTTTTAGAGCATTTTGGTCACTATACAATAAACTTGGACAAGAAAGCTATCTAAAGAAGAAGATATCCATTTTATACAGTCTAAGCCTTATCACACTAATAAAACAACATGTGATTACATGCTCTTGTAATTCAACTGAGGCATGGCAAGTGGATTGATATTGCGCACTGCATACATAATAATTGTTTCTATGATTACATATTGTTGACGATGAGATAACTGATTATTAGACAGTCAATCTATTTAGTGCATTTCATACACAATGTAATTATAATGTGCTATAGAAAAATAAAAGTAGAGTAGATGAAAGAAAAAGTGAAAGCGCCAAAAAGCATAAATAAATGCAGAAAATAAATTTAATAAAGGCATAATTGATTATATTAACATAACATTTTTAGTGTACATAATAGAATAACAGGTGAATCATTTAACATAAAACAAAGTGTGCAGAAAATGAAATTAATAAAGGCATAATTGATTGATTAAATGAACATACCAGTTTGAGTGTACATAATATAATAACAGGTGAATCATTTAACATCAAAGCAAGTGTGCAGAAAAAAAGCAAAGTCATTAAGAGAAAGCATCTGAGAACAGCTTTGGTGTTAAATGTAAATTTGAATCTTTCAACACTAATAAGAAGTAATACATTTCCCCACACTGACTAGAGGGTACAGTATGTCTTGACAACAAAAGTACAACATATAAATTAAACTAAATAAAAGGAGAACAGGGCAACAAAGATATTAAATGGCTGCATAGCCTATTGTTCAGTGTGCCTATAACATCTCGTTACATTAACAGTGTGAAGTTGGAGGAGATGATGGGCAGTGGCAGTGAGTCTTCTGTCATTCAATTTACGATGGTTTTTTATGTAGTGCCCAATAAACACTGCTGTAAGAGTGAAGTGAATAATGTGGAGCGTAACGCTCGAACTGGCTAACCACTAAAATAAGGTTACTGTAAATTGTTTGCAGCAGTGTCCAGGAGATTGACTGGTGTACAGAGGTCTGTATCCTGACTTTGAGGCTCCCTCATCCAGAAGGTTTTTTAAGTCGTCATTAAAGCTAAGGTTATAACCTGGGAATTGATCTGGTATTTAAATTTATCGGTCAGGTGATGTAATATGATTTTGCTAATCTGAATGGTTGCACCCTTTGGAACATTGATGAAGACTGTTTGGTTGGGGATTGTCATAGGTATGTAAATATCCTGCACATCATGTGTTAAAATCCATGTTATCATGGATAGTGTCTTAAACTGCATAAGCATGTTGTCTTTCAAAAACCCTACATTCAGAACAGATTTTAGTCTGTACATGTCCTTTCTCATAACTATGGGTATATTTAGCAGAAAAGCAAGCTCAGTTTCTTCTGGATCAACATGTACAGGAATAGCATTGCCAAGACGATATGCAGGATGCACTTGTAATTCAGTTACAACAGAATCACCAGAAACAGACAAAATCATATCCTTAACCAAGCTAACAGGGACTAAATAAGAGGGAATCCTCCCAGTACTTAAACTGGCGACTGCACTGCTCACCTCTCTTAACAGATCTTGCATTAACTCAAGATCAGCTCTTTATTCATGTAATTTCTGAGTCTAACAACCTGAAACTGTGTGTTATTTATTGCCTTAGAGTGCTGATTGATGGCAATGATAGTTCCCATCAATGTTTTTGAAATGGCCTGCATGTTCAAGTCTAGTTTTTTTACTTTTTGTCATATCTCTGGCAGCTCAGTCTGTAGAGTTTTGACCTCTTTTTTAAGAGTGTAGGACCCGATAGCATTGGCCACTGAAAAACCTTCTTGTAAAAATGATCCAATGGTAGATACTGCCTGTATCAGTTCTCCAATTAATCTTTTTGAACGTTTACTTTGAGTGGTATGTAAACCTAGGTCTCCTTTGTGGTCTAAAAACTTTGACAACTGGTTTAGCATATGAACAACTTCTTTTCTTGTATGAGTAATTATATGTTCATCATAATGTATGAGAAATGCATGAAATAATGAAGTATTGTACCACTTAAACACATGCCATGGGTGTAAACGGACGTATACCCGCTGGGTGTGGAGTCAACAGTTTGTGAGAAGGAGGTTGGAAAGTTCCTTCAGTGCAATCCTATCTGGAGGTCCTACTAGGAGGCGAGGAGGACAATGGCTAAGTTCCCAGAGAACTTCATTCTGCATTGGAGAAGGGTTTTGTTATCAATGGAAAAATAACTGATGAGGTATTAAGGTGTCAAGGATTTCAGTAATTATATATATAATATCATACAAACACACACACACACACACACACACACACACACACACATATATATATATATATATATATGTGTGTATGTATGTGTGTATATATATATATATATATATATATACATATTATGGAAGGCCAAACAGGAAATATTGAATGAAACTTGATATATATTGAATGAAACCAGATATATATGGAATGAAACTTGATATATATGGAATGAAACTGATATATATTGAATGAAACCAGATATTTATGGAATGAAACATGATATATATGGAATGAAACTTGATATATATTGAATGAAACCAGATATATATGGAATGAAACTTGATATTTATTGAATGAAACCTGATATATATGGAATGAAATTTGATATATATTTTGAATGAAACCAGATATATATTTGGAATGAAACTTGATATATGTGGAATGAAACCAGATATTTATGGAATGAAACTTGATATATATATGGATTGAAACCTGATATATTTAATAAAACCAGATATATATGGAATGAAACTTGATATTTATTGAATGAAACC